>JACXGI010008850.1:0-32221 GCA_016801175.1 Esox masquinongy
TACCATTTAAAGGCCTTTGCAGGTGTTTTGAGTTAATTAGCTGATTAGAGTGTGGCACCAGGTGTCTTCAATATTGAACCTATTCACAATATTCTAATTTTCTGAGATACTGAATTTGGGGTTTTCATTAGTTGTCAGTTATAATCATCAAAATTAAAAGAAATAAACACTTGAAATATATCAGTCTGTGTGGAATGAAGGTATACATTATACAAGTTTCACTTTTTGAATGGAATTACTGAAATAAATCAACTTTTTGATGATATTCTAATTTTATGACCAGCACCTGTATACTGCTCAAAAAAATGAAGGGAACACGTTATCATCACAGCAAGTCAAATAAACTTCAGGGATTTCAATCTGTCCAGTTAGGAAACATGAGTGGTTGTGAATCAATGACACCTGTTTTGGTGCAAATGAAAGTGACAACAGGTGCACTGGAGAGGTAACAGCAAGACAACCCCTAAAAAGGGAATGGTTTTGCAGGTGGGGGCCACAAACAATTGCTCTCTCCTTATCCTTCCTGACTGATTCTTCTCTAGTTTTGTGGTTTGCTGGTGTCCTTGTCACTACTAGTAGCATGAGGTGGTACCTGCAGCCCATTCACGTGGCCCAGGTAATCCAGCTCCTCCAGGATGGCACATCCATGTGTGCCATCGCAAGGTTTGCTGTGTCTCCCAGTACAGTCTCAAGAGCATGGAGGAGATACCAAGAGACAGGCCATTACATAAGGAGAGTTGGACAGGGCCGTAGAAGGGCATCACCCCAGCAGCAGACCAGCGGGCTACTGATGTGCATGTTTCTGACCAAACTGTCAGAAACAGACTCCATGAGGGTGGCATTAGGGCCTGACGTCCTCTACTGGGACCTGTATTCACAGCCCAGCATTGTGCAGCTCGATTGGCATTCGCCAGAGAACACCAGAATTGGCAGGTCTGCCATTGGTGACTCGTTCTCTTCACAGATGAGAGCAGGTTCACACTGAGCATGTGACACACTTGAAAGAGTCTGGAGAAGCCGTGGTGAACATTATGCTGCCTGCAACATCCATCCATCCAGCATGACTGGTTTGGTGGTGGTTCAGTGATGGTCTGGAGAGGCATATCCTTGGAGGGTCACACAGACTTCCATGTGCTAGCCAACAATAACCTGACTGCTGTTAGGTACCGGGATGAAATCCTCAGACCCATCGTCAGACCTTATGCTGGTGCAGTGGGCCCTGGGTTCCTCATGCGGCCAGAGTGTGTAGGCAGTTCCTGGATGACCATGGCATTGATGCCATTGACTGGCCCTCATGTTTCCCAGACCTGAATCCAATTGAGAACCTCTGGGACATTATGTATCGGTGCATCCGACGCTGCTAAGTAGCACCACAGACTGTCCAAGAGCTCACTGATGCCCTGATCCAGGTCTGGGAGATCCTCCAGGACACCATCCGCTGTCTCATCAGGAGCATGCCCAGACGTTGTTGGGAGTGCATACAGGCACATGGGGGACATACACACTGAGTCACATTATGAGTTGCAGTGATGAAATACACACAAGTTGGAACACCCTGTGATTTCAATTGTTTACCTTGATTTTCTGTGAGTTTTAATCTAGCCCTCAATGTTTGGTGATTTTGGTTTCCACTGACCATGGTTACTTCATTTTGTTCTCAACGAATTACACAATGTACTGTAAATCATTTTTTATATATTTTGTTCATCGACCCGATGTCTGATTTAAGTATTCCCTTAATTTTTTGAGCCTGTTACAATTCCAACAATATGTGGATAACCCTGGTGTGTTGGCTACTGTAGCTGCTCCTGCAGCTATGCCATGTCTAGGGTCATAGCTGCGGGAAGTTGCCTAGTGGTGTTTGGGGGTGCTGCAGTTCCCCCATCCTAGCCTCAGCACCCCCTGACAAGATTCGGAAATTCACTTTTAGCTTTTGTCTGCTACGGATGTGCGTGTTTTCAAAACATCATCCCGCGGCGTGTTTTACGCAAGAGAACCGGTTGCTTCGTTAAAACACGTTGTCCCATAAAAGAAAGCGTTACAAAACGAAAGGCTACATTTTGGAAAAAAAACTCGAGGAAAAGTTTCAGTGAGGTGATATTTGCCCCCTAATTACAAGCACCTACCTCGTTGCGTTACAGGCAGATAGGTTATTTGAACAACTCCGGAGGAAAGAGAGAATTGATACACACCTAACGCAAGGTAAGAACCAATATAATCACATGGATATTGTTTTCTTTTGTTGCATTTCTTAAGTTTGTAAGAGTTTATGCAGAGTTATGGCTATAAATGAGCACATTTAAAATAAAAAAAACTACATAACTTATTTTAAATTACTCGCAATTAAATAATATAATAATAGCATTTTACCGATAATGACCTGAATTTATTTAACAAGGGGATTAAAGTGTTCAGTATTATTAATAGCTGGTCAGACTAAACCGAAGTGGGATTGATATTAGGCAAAACAATATTGGAAAATGTGGCGAAAGAAGGGGACACGTTTAAAAAGTTTCATGTATTGTTATCCCATTGAGGGAACTATAGATAGTTCGTTTTCTATATCTGTGCGTAACGTACAGCAGCCTAAAGGATGGTTCACTCCATGACACTGCCGGGTAAGGTGCGGTTTCTACCCGACAGGCAATGCAGAATTTTCCGAATTAAGTGTGTCATACTGTATGATACCTTCTCCTATGCTTAATGTGTGCTGTTATACCTATCCCAACGTATTTGCCTCCTGGCTCTATTCCTTAAATGATAACGCCGGGTAAATTGGATGAAAGATTGAACAGTATGCTGTAAAATAAAGCAATAACGGTGAAATTAAAATGTATTTTTTCATATTCATATGAATAATCAACCAAAGTGAAATCAGTTATATAAAGTGATATTCGAGATTCAACTGACATTCATATTCGTACCTCTGTTCAGTCTCCCTTCCACATTTAGGGAGTTAGCAGTGTAATTGCCTTTGTCAGCAGTCGTCTGTAATATCATAACACAACTTTGTCATAGACACGCCAATCCACATGTTAAATAGTCTACTACATTTTAAATGGTCAAAAGGGTTTTTATTAATTTACTTATAATCAATACATCAATGGAACCACTTTTTTCTGTATATCTTCTATATCCTTTTTAATAATGTTCATAGACACTTCAACTTTGATGCATAATATTCCATAAAAAGCTGGCATACTTGTTCAACATTTTTGTTGGTAAAAAATGTATTTTTATTTATTTATTTATAATCAATAAGTGAATTAAAACATGTCTTCAATATATTTTTCAATAATGGTCATAGAAACATCAAACCTAAACCTGAAAAACAAAAGTAGATGAACAGGGCGTGCTTGGCAATGGGTGGATTAATTTATAAAATTCCATAAAAAAACACACACAGCCTAAACAATATGGCGAATTGTGAGTTGGTCAATCAGTGCAGGCCAAACTGAAACTATTTAACTTGTTGAATAATGGTTTATTAATATACACTTAAAATTGTAAGACAATGACATATTTCTTCCTCCTGTAACCTTGCAAGGATTTCAACAATGTTCTTACTTTTTGATTTGATTATAATTTACTGCAAGGAATGTACACTCTTGATTTGATCAACTATCGAACATTTCTGTTAGCAGAATCCAAAATGTTGCACTATGTGGTTTTAGGGATCGTCATGAAAGTGCAAAACCGCTGACTGCATATGAGCAAAACATTCTAATGAAGAATTAACCTTTAAATACCTTTAAAAGTATTCCCCTCCAAAGGAAAAACAGATGTACAGACACTTTTTTGTGTTATGAAACAAACCTGTCATTTTATAGCATACCTATATTTATGTTGTTAAATCTGTTTACTGTTTCATAATCTGATATCTCAATACATTTCCCCTTTTCACTTTTTTCCTATCAAGGTTAAATGTATAGGCCTATACGTCTAAAACCAATTATACTTTGGTCACTTAACCTCCTTGTCCAGAGTACACCCATTTGATTTTGCCTTAATTTCCCAGATTTTATCTGGATTGTGCACTGTAAAAAAATAAATGTTATTTTACGGTAATTTACTTTAAATTTTACAAGTAATTCTTTGTATTTCAGAATGACAGAAAATTATGTTTTAAATTAAATTAAATTACACATTAAAATGTTCATTTAACATTTGTCCTGTAAAAATAACTGGAAAAGTCTGTCATCAGGAAACACAACAATTATCTGTTTTTTCACAGACTTTGATTAGCAGTTTACAAAAAAAAACCTGTATAAATATGAAGTATTTCTGTTTTATTATTGATATCCCAGCATGCTTTGTGGCAGTTAATTTTGTTAATGTTTATGTTTGTTAGTAATTGATATGAAGGTGACAGAGCTTTGTTTTTTTTTGCCATCTTGGTCTTTATGTACAGTGTTACCCTTTGGAATGTTTTTTGGGGATTATGGTCGTGTTTGTGTGCCAACCACAGAAAGGAAGACAATTCTATTTGGTGTGATTTGCTGCTTTATAGGAATTGCTTTGGGAGCTCTGACTCTTGCATATTTCTGCTAACATTGTGTCTGGTAGAAGTTGGTAAGTCATTGTGAGTCATCGAAATACAAATAGCTGATGTATAAATGCAATGAACTTGAAGAACAAAATTTTTTAAAAGCTATTGATGACAGCAACAAAAGGGAGAATTTGGGGGAGAAAATGGGTTCTTGCTGTGAAATTACATCAATATACTTTATTTGAAGTAAAGTAAATTTCTGTATTTCTACAGATTAATAATGTCATTTTACGCTATGTAATTTTACAACATAAATCTGTTTTTATAGTAGTATACACTGTAAAAAAAAAAAAATTTAAAATAACAGTAATTTTCTGGCAGCTGGGGTGCCGGAAAATTACCATTATTTAACACTTTTTTTTTTTTTTACAGTGTATACTACTATAGTCATTTTTAGTAGCTCACTATGAGATCTACTAATAAGTGTGGTGTGTTTCTTTACCTCTCCACTAAGAGTTACATCTCTTATTCTTTCCAAATTTCTGTCACTTTCACATTTCTATTCAATTTTACCTGTGAAGGACGGTTTTACAATAGCTTACTATCTAAAGACCAATGGATTTATAGAAAAGTGTGGTGAGGTCGTTAAACTTTCTTCTGAAAGGTGACAGAAATCCAGATGACCTATAACATTAAAACCACTTGTACTTAGGTTACTGACCTGTGGCGTCGTTAGGCCTGGGCGTCCGGGGCTATAGTCTTTTATGAATAGCCCCGGATCTCAAATTGACCAAAAAAATATAATAAAAAAATATTCCTTCAAAAACAAGTTGTCTGAGATGCTTTCTGATCACTGCATCAGCTTAGCATCCTAAGTGTCATAACATCCAATTTGTGATGAATGCCTTTCTCCATTACAGCAGAATTTGGAATGTCAAAGATGAACAATAGTGTCTTGTGAGGTAATTGATATCTTGTGAGCTGGTTAGAAGAAATCTTATGAAGACATCTGACGACACTGAGCAAGTTGAAGACAGAAAACTACTTAAAAACATCACACAACTATCTAGCAAAGCAAATTGCTTCAATTCTGCATTCTAAGAGAGGCTACAAAAATACTTAAAAACAATGTGTTTTGTTAGTTTTCACTGTCTTAATGTTTCTTTGTTTTCTGCAACAATAAACATTGTGTATTCTAAAGAAATAACGAGTTACTGTTTAGATGAATGGCTTTTAATATATTATTTTCTGGCCTTGAACTTTTACGCCATACTGTAGCTACATATAATTGTTTTTGCTGGACCAGCGGAGCTGGCCAAGAAGAGCGAAATCTCTTACTGAGTGAGTGACTGACTTGCAACCAACAGGTCCCGCGTTCGAATCTCGTTACAGTCAAAGCAAATTATGCATTCGGATTTGTTACAGATAGATGAAAACGTCGCTGGCTACAACCCTCAGTGGCTGCGTTATAGTAAGCCTAAAATGAAACTGTTCACGGTTATATTGTGACTATTTCTGGTGGATTTTTGAAGTACGCATCCGTGCACGCTTTTTGGGTCAGGATAGACAAAAACTTCACTGGCTACAACCTTCAGTAGCTACGTTATAGTAAGCTTAAAATAAAACTGTTTATATTGCGACTATTTCTGTTGGATTTTCGAAGTACAGTAAAAGAGTAGGGGTTTCCACGATTCTCTCATCTTTTCACTTGACGAAAAAGTCAGTTCTATATCGTGAAGCTTTGCCCATAGGGGCTTCGCTCCTATTGGTTTACCCCTATGCCAATAGGCAGTCACTGAAAATTTCAATATGCAAATCACACCTCTCATGGCGATCTGCCCCATGGCTGTAAAAGAGGTTGTCACACTCTGCTCAGTCTCCCTTTTTTCTTCACGAGAAAAGTTTAGTATGCAATCTACGGTGACTTCGACTAAGCCAAGGATGGCTTCACCACCTTCGACCGCTGGGGCGGTCTCTGATAGCCCGGCGCCCCTATCGGCCTGCCGGTGTAGGGAGCTGGATCCGGCGGTCGATGCGCACACGCTGTGCTGTGCGTGTCTGGGACCGCTGCATGCTCGCGACGGCGCCATCGACAAACCAGTGTGCACCGCCTGCGCTGTCCTCCCTTTGCAGGTGAGGATGGACAGGCTGGCATACTTCGCCGAGGAGGTCCCTCTCGCCGACGTCCTCTCTCTTCTCTCTGAGGAGGACTCTTTTCAGGAGTCGGGGTCGGAGGCTTAGGGGACCGGCCCGGCTACGGCTCCGTCCACCTCCGGAACTGTTCTCCCCCGCTCGGCTGAACGGGTGTGGAGTTGTTCCGACTCTTCCTCTTCGGAGTAGGAGGTCGCCCCCCCGAAGGACAGGAGTGTCGACCCCCCGGCAGTGAAGGAGGACTTCTTCGCTGCCATCTCCGCTGCTGCCCAGCGCCTACGCATTCCGATGCCGGTGCCCGCGCCGGAGGAGGGGGAGGATTTCTTTGAGGCCGCCCGCTAGACGCGGGCTCGCCGTCCGCTAGACGCGGGCTCGCCGTCCGACTGCTTCGCCGGAGGTCCCTTCACTACGCAAGTACGCGGAGGAAGCGTGGGGGGCCCGCTTCATGACCCGGGGTACAGTTAAGTCCCACCTCGCCTTCACCACGGTGGAGGGACAACTGGAGACTTTAAGTAGAGGCATTCCGCCCCTAGAACCCGCCCTGGCGACTTCCCTGGTCCCGGGCCTGAGCATCTGGAGTGACAAGCGTCCAGCTCTACCGTCCGTGAAGCTCTACCGTCTGTGATGACCGAGGGTCGCACCTCGTTATCTCCGGCTGAGGTGAGTGAGGTGGTTAGGGCTTCGGCGGCCATTCTCAAACTCACCCAGGCTAACTCCCTCTCGGCCGGCCAGGTGATGGCCACGTCGGTAGTGCAGGTCAGGCACCTGTGGCTGGCGCTGACCTCCCTGAAGGAGCCGGAGAAGATGCCGTTCCTCAACGCCCCGTTGCAGGAGGACGCGCTCTTCGGCGCCATGGTCACGGAGGCCCTAGTGCGCCAGAAAAAGGAGAGGGAGGATCGTCTCCGGCTGGGTCCCCTTCTGCCGGTTCCCGCTTCCTCTTCGGCATCCGCTGCCCCCCGAGGCTTCGGGTTCATGGAGACCTGGGGGTCGGCTGTGTCACCGTGTGCACAATCACCATGCCAGGTCAACGGGCGCATCGGAACCGGATGCGGCTCGACCAGTGCAGTGTGAGGTGAGGGCGAGGAGGAGTTCTGTTGGGCGAGGAGTTCTCCGCTCGCCCCACTGCAGTCTCAGGCCAGCTATAGTCGGCTGCGCCACCTGCTGGAGCCTCTATCTCCATGGTTACGGTTGTAACCGATGGGGAGATGGACAGCTCGGCCCAGGTGACTCATGCATCTTCCTCTCCCTTTCGGGTTGGCCACCTTGGGCGGGGTGGCTATTTGCGAACGGCCCCCCCCCGTGGCGGTCGGGGCTGGGGAAGCATACAGTCAATGGCTGGCTACAGCTCCCCAGCAGCGTGCTCGCCCGCGCTCTCTGTTTTACTCAGAATGGTGTCGGCTGTGCACTCTGCCGGGCTGGTTGGACAAGACACTGAGGCAGGGTTATGCGCTGCAGTTCCACTGCCCGCCTCCCCCTTTCTCGGGGGTCGTGGAAACGGTAATGGTGTCTCCGGTGAAGGTCGCTGCCCTGCAGGAGGAGATTGAAGACCTTCTAGAGAAGGAGGCAGTGTCTCTAGTCCCATTGGAGCAGAGGGAGAAGGGGCTGTACTCCCCTTACTTCCTGGTGCCCAAGAAAATGGGAGGCGTGAGGCCGATTCTCAACCTGCGAGTTTTGAACAGATGTGTGTCGAAGAGGCCATTTCGCATGCTCATGACGAAACGTCACTTGGAGTGCGTGCACCCCGGGGATTTTTGCGTCAGCATCAACTTGAAGGACCCTTGTCAGGGCCGGGCGTACAAGTACACACGGATTCCGTTCGGATACGCACTTTCACCAAGTGCGTGGAGGCGGCGTTGGGACCGCTGAGGTGTCAGGGGGTCAGAGTTCTGGCCTACTTGGACGACCTTTTGGTTCTGGCGCACTCGGCCGAACAGGCCCGGGTTCACACGTTCAGGTTGGTGACTCAGCTCACTCACCTGGGGTTTGCGGTGAACTGGAAAAAGAGCGCTCCTCAGCCCAGTCAACTGGTGGTATTTCTGGGGCTCCAGTTATCCACAGTGTCTATGAGGGCACGTGTGTCCGAGACGTGGAGAGAGGCCACTCTGAGGGCCCTGGCCCACGTCTGACTGTTGCACACTGTGTCGGTGTACGCGGTCATGTCGCTGTTGGGCTTGATGTCTTCAGCCCACGCGGTGGTTCCGCTGGGCCTGCTGCACATGCGGGGCCTTCACCGTTGGTTTGCACGATACCGGTTAGATCCGGTGCGTCACCGGCGACGGTTGGTCAAGGTCCCGAGCTCTCTGGAGTCGGACCTGGCGTACTGGAGAGACCCGCGCACTCTACTACATGGGGTTCCCATGGGCAGAGTGTCGTTTCAGGTCCCATTGTTTACAGATGCGTCCCTGACGGGCTGGGGCGGGACGTGCCAGTCGCACTCAGTCAGAGGGGTGTGGTCACCGTGGGAGCGCCACATCAACTGGCTGGAATTGGATACAATCAGATGCGTGCTGCTGCACTTCGCACCGACCCTGCGGGATTGGGACGTGTTGGTGTGGTCAGACAATTGCACGGTGGTTGCTTATGTAAACAGGCAGGGCGGGGTCAGGTCTCTGCCCCTCCACCTGTTGGCGGTTCGGATCTGGGAATGGGCGCAGGTGCACCTCAGGTATCTGAGGGCCCTTCACATTCCTGGAGAGCTCAATGTGGGCGCGGACTTGCTGTCTCGGGGAGGTCCCCGGGACGACGAGTGGCGTCTTCATCCCGACATTGTAGCTGGGGTCTGGAGATGTTTCGGGAAGGCGCAGGTGGATCTGTTCGCGTCCCGGGAGGACGCGCACTGCCCTCTGTGGTTTTCTCTTCGAGCACAAGACAGGCCACCGTTGGGCATGGACGCGTTAGCTCACCAGCCGTGGCCGAGAGTACTGCTGTACGCTTTTCCCCCTCTCCAGTGCATTCTCCCTGTCATGTCTCAGGTGCGGTCAGAGGGGCTGTCACTCATCCCGGTCGCCCCTTTTCATCAGGGTGCTCTGTGGTTTGCGGAGGCGGCCCAGATGGCGGTGGGGACGCCGTGGCCGATCCCTTACCGCCACGGGGCGTCGTCGCAGGCGAACGGCTCAATCTGGGCGTTCCCAGTGCTGGGCCAGCAGCTACGGGCCTGGCTCCTGAGAGGGCCAGACTGCTGCGGCGAGGACTGACTGAGGAGGTCGTCGCGATCATTCAGGGTGCGAGGGTGGCCTCTACATCGGCTAGCTATGCTAGCTGTTGGAGGATCTTTACCCACTGGTGTGAGGATGCGGGGGTTGACCCCCTTTGTTGTGATGTGGGCAGTGTCCTGTCGTTCCAGCAGTGTCTGTTTGATTTACAAAGATCCCCTGGCACGCTCAAGGTGTATGCATGTGCGATCTCGGCGTGTCATGAAGGGTTCAATGGAGTGTCTGTGTGTAGTCATCCCTTGGTAAGACGTTTTTTGGCTGGGTCCCGCCGATGTTGCCACAATGGGATTTAGCTTTGGTTTTGGAGGCGCTGTGTGATGCGCCATTCGAACCGATTGATCAGATACCGTTGAGGATGCTGTCCCTTAAGACGGCACTTTTGTTGGCTCTGACCTCTGCTAAGAGGGTCAGTGACCTTTGTGCGCTGTCGACACAGCCTGGCTGTCTCGCCATCAACGGCGATAGCAGCAGGGCGATGTTACTCCCTAACCCGGACTTTCTGCCCAAGGTGATTAAGGCGTCGTTTCGTTCCATGAAGATGGTACTATGGGCGTTTTCTCCCCCTCCCCATGCGGGAGCGAGACTGCATCGTTTGTGTCCGGTGCGCGCTTTGGCACAGTATGTGCCGCGCACGGCCGCGGTGCGTACCGTGCCACAGCTCTTTGTGTGTCACGGTGGCCCCAAGGTGGGCCAGCCGTTGTCGAAACAGCGTCTGTCTCACTGGTTGTGTGAGGCAATGGATCTGGACTACAAGTCACGTGACACTCCTACGCCTAGGGGGTTTGGGGCCCACTCCAGCGCGTGGGGTGGCGGCCTCGGCCGCCCTGTTCAGGGGCATGGGGGTGGAGGACATTTGCGCTGCTGCGTCTTGGGGGACGCCGTCGCCTTTTGTCCGGTTTTACTTGCGTGACATGGCTGCGGGTACACTGGCTCACTCTGTGCTCAGTGTGGCTGGAGTGTGAGTTAGGTCCATTGAGCTGCTGGGACGGTGCATTTGACATGGTTCCGTCCGTTGCTCCGGTTTGCCTGCGCGGTTTTGGGTCAGACGCTCGCATTGTGTGCTTGAGCGTCCGCTTGAGCGTCGAGTCCGGGTCTCGACGTGTTTTTTGGGCTGGCCCCAGACGCTCCGATTCAGTTTTTTTTTACTGATTGAGGAGGTACCGGTTGGGTTGGTGCCGTGTGTGCATTCGTTTGGGGCTGTTTATCAGTGCGCAAATGTATGTGACTGGAGTGAGCGGGATGGAAGCGGCTCGGTGTTGTGGTTAGTACTCTATGACTGAGCCATCCTGTTCGGCACTTATCTGGTTGGTGAGGTAGGAGACCGGCAGGGAGTACATCTTGGGCTCGCTCGCTTTGCCCTAAACCAATAGGAGCAAAGGCGATATAGAATGATAGTTACTT
Source organism: Esox masquinongy (assembly GCA_016801175.1). Lineage (NCBI taxonomy): Eukaryota > Metazoa > Chordata > Actinopteri > Esociformes > Esocidae > Esox > Esox masquinongy. The sequence continues at coordinate 11,254 of JACXGI010008850.1, forward strand.
TCGTAACTCCAGTTCTATGAGTGGAGCGTCGCCCATAGGGTTCATGCCCTGACCGGTCTCTGACTGCTTTTCTCGTGAAGAAAGGTATGTCAGGAGACTGAGCAGAGTGTGACGACCTCTTTTATAGCCATGGGGCAGATGGCTATGAGAGGTGTGATTTGCATATTTAAATTTTCAGTGACTGCCTATTGGCAGAGGGGTAAACCAATAGGAGCGAAGCCCCTATGGGCGACGCTCCACTCATAGAACTGGAGTTACGAAAGTAACTATCGTTATCGTCACCTATATTGATAGTTATTGTATCAATGTAATTCACAAATGAAAGAAAAACGAATGTTTTTGTGCCATGAAATACCTTTGGCTGTTTTAAGTTCATATTCAGTCTTGCTAGAAATTGCTCAAATCTTATGACTATTCCAAGTAGTAAGTTAGATAGGCTGCTAGGTAGCATTTAAATGGCTAATAAGCTGTTAAAACGGCCAGTGGCAAAAGCCATACATTTCATATATGCTATTTGTGGTGGAGGTAAACTTAATAAGAAACGTTAGTAAGTTTAGCACAATGCTTAATGGTGTCTATCGAAATGTTTAAGCTCGGCGCAATGTTAATGCACCACAAAATGATCTACTGTCGAGATGCTATACCGACATTAGGTACATCTGATAGCACTGTGGTGTAGTGGTTAAAGACAGACCTGGGTTCTAATCCAGTCAAGATAACAGTATTTATCACTTCTAATTGCGGACCGGCTGAACTAGACTTGTGAGTCCTTTTCTGGTTTATATATCTTTTTTATTAATCTTAGTTATTAGGAACTCTTAAATACTCATCTATGACTTCCTGTTTGGGGTATAAATTTGAGACACAAATCCCCAACTAGAGCATCTCAGGCCCGGCGCCAGGACGAAGTGACTGAGGGGGCAGAAAGTAATGGCAAGAGGGCTAATCTTGCCCTCTTGCCATTACTAGAAAATTCAACTGAGGGGGTTTGCAAACATGTTCATTTGATTGAAGCCAGGTTCTATGATCAGATGAGTGTAAAGTCTTTCATTTGGCAAGATTTTCAAATAGCTTGTGTGCATAGAGATGGCATCTTATTGTATTGAATTTTACCTCAAAGGTTGGATGAGTATAATTTGACTTAGTGTATGATCAAACTGATCAGCAACAATTACATTTTATATAGTATTTATTTGCTCATCTATACCAATGCGTCCAATTGTCCTGGAGGTCACTGTACAAAGTCCATAGCTCTGTATTTTGGAATGTGATAAAACAATAGACTAAATACAAGATATCTGTTTGACATGAGGATGACAAATTGTAAGACAGTCTACATAATAGGCACGCGCATAAGAGCACCATAATATATTTTACAATTAAGGGCTATTGTATTGTATGTCCTTAATCACTCACCTCACCGTCCACCATACCTCTGATAGTCCCCTGCCTCTGGCTCAGACACACCCTGCTAAACTAGCGAAATAACCTACTCAGACACAGTGGACATTCCCCCAGCAGTTCAGATCTATTTCAAATAATGCTCTTGTAGAACAGGACATATACAATGTGAACACCCATTAATTTATCGGCGTACATTTTTTTCACTCAAGGATTGTTTGGTCAGTTCCGCAACTTCCACACGTTCCGAATGCAAACACAAACAATAGTAAATTACTTCGTATCATATTGGTTTAAATTATGTATATGCTATAGAATTTTGGGATACTTACCGAAGAAAAATGGTGAGCCGTTTAGTAGCTTTGACCTTGCAAAACTTTAGAGAGCCTGACAGAAAATTAATTGCATCGACACTCATTTAGGCTTCGCAAAAACATGTTCCTCGTCAACAAATGCATGTGCCGTCTCTATGGATTTTACTAAAAATACTGGGGTTTCATTTTTTCTTCGTTATCAACAAGTTGTTAAAAAATTATGTCCGATTCTGTTTTCTTAGTTGCACTGGGAAGAAAACTGATATGAAATTATAAGTAGGTAATTTGCACTTAACCTGTAGTATTGCCTGGATAGTATTGAAATACTTTTGTTTTGCTAGTTAGCCTAACATTCAGCTGTAGCTAACCAGCTAATTTACCATCCATACTCCATAAATCAAGGTCTGTCGCACTAAGTCAAATTCACTTTCCTACGACAGGTAGAGGGTAAAGCAGAAAACTGATTTATGGAGAGATGTTTTTCCACAGAACCCAATTAGAATGTGGAAAAAAGAAGACATGCGTGCCGTTCTTAACGCTGCCATCTTAATCTTGCTTGATCGTGTATAGTAAATTCAGGTGTACATGCAGTGTGAATGCAGACCCATAACCTATGATACCTCATTCCCATTTTCATGTAATTGGGGTTAAAGACAAGATTATCTGAGTAAATCGTAAAAGGGTGCTTTTCTACCTGACAAATGAAGCCACGTAACAATTGAGGGACGTTATGCGACCAGCAGATGGAGACAAACCCTGACCTGCTGAGCACCTTTGTCCCCCCAGGCAACACACCTGGGTTTGATCCACCTCCATATCATTGCCAGGTTCTAGATATGTCTCCTGGGTATTCTCGTATTAAGGGGGAGAGACTGAGGGAGACTGGAGAAACTGCATACACTGGTGACCAGTTAATTAGAAATGAAGAAACTTTTTTTATTTTGGGAAGTGTTTTGTTAATAACCATACGAGGAAGCTTTTACATACTTTTTAATATAATTATATTAAAAATTATATGTTTGTTTCTTACTGGCACCAATATTCTCCCAAGAAAGACCCTATTTGTTATTCCAATAAATATTTTTATTTTGACCATTTCCCCTGTATGCTTGGGTGAGTTTTTAAAGATACACACCACATCAAACACGTACACCCAAAGGTGATTGGTAACATAACTGAGGGGTCACTCTTATTCTAATTGTTTCTGTAGCAAGAGAAGGTGCCAAACAGACTGATCGAGCTTAGCATAGCTGGGATACTGGATTGTGGGTTAGCTACATGTATGGGAGTATGTCATCCACTTCAAGAGACATTGTTATTTGGGGTATCTTTGGTATTATAACCATGTTTATCTGTGTGATCTGATGGCTTGGGCAAGAGTGTTAATAGCTAGATTAGAGGCGATAATGTGCCACCGTGTCTCGTTCTTCTATGGACGTTATAAGTCGATAGTGATTGGTTCTATTCTTGCAGAGAGGCTGTTGGATCCATTTAATGAACCCATTTCCAATATTACATTTCTGTAGGAGTACAAATAGATAGGACTATTGCACTTGGTCGAACTCATTCTCCACATCAGTACATACAACAAGATCCACATTTATTAACCTCTGTGAATACTGAAGAGTTACCCAATTTTGATTAATTATCTTCTGTAGTTAATCGTGATTATTTGCAATTTAACAATGTTTATAAATGTAGCCCTAAATATAATTTTTTCTATTTAAAAAGCATAAAAGACTGTGTTTTATTGTTAGCTATAAACAGTGCTTGACATGGCATTTAAAGAAGTGTCTTTTGTTAAGTCAGTCTATTAGACCAGTGGTTCCCAAAGCTCTCCTGCCCCCCCCCAGCCATTCCATCAATTAGATGTATCCCAGAACTAGCTCACCTGATTCAACAGGTAAGGGCTTGATAATTAGTTAATAAGTTGATTCAGGTGTGCTAGCTCAGGGATACATCTAATAGATGGAATGGCTGGGGGGGAGGCACAGGAAAGGTTTGGGAACCACTGTATTAGACCAGTGTTTTATGGCCCTTAAATGTAACCTGTTAAATTACCACAATAACTGACAGTGTTAATTTATAGAATAGAAGGTTGCTGGTCCCTGATCCCATAATTCTACCATCTACTCCGGTCCTCGAGTACCTCCAACAGCACACATTTTTGTTGTAGCCCTGGACAAGCGCACCCAATTCAACTCAATGAGAGCCTGATAATTAGTTGACAAGTTGAATCAGCTGTGCTAGGCTGGGGCTACAATGAAAATGTGTAGTGCTGGGGGTACTTGAGGACCGTGATTGGGAACCACTGCTCTAGATCAAAGCATCAGGTACAATAAGTCCTATGTTAGGTTACTGTATGAAACACATGTCAGCCCCTTTATCTGGAGATCTGCTGAGTGTGCAGACATTTGATCCAATCCTGAATCACATCTTAGCTTTTGAAGGCATTGTCCTTTAACTGATGTTTCAGCTAAAATGTGGTTATTACAGGGCTCAGGTGAAGGCTTGCAAACAGTAGCTTTCCTATGAAATAATGGGTCACTAGTGTTTATTCAACAAAGTTGATAGGACGGCGCTTCACCTTATAGATGGAAAATGACCCAAAACATATTGCGAAAGTAACCCAGGGATTTTTTTAAGGCAAATAAGTGGAATATTCTGCAATAGCCGAGTCAATGACCTGATCTCAACACAATCGAGCATGCATTTCACTTGCTGAAGACAAAACTTAAGGCAGAAAGCCCCATAAACAAACAAATAAAGACAGTTGCAGCAAAGGCCTGGCAAAGCATCACGAAGGAGGAAACCCAGCGTTTGGTGATGTGCATGCATTCCAGAGTTCAAGCAGTCATTGCCTGCAAAGGATTCTCAACAAAGTAATAAAAATGAACATTTTATTTATGATTGTGTTCATTTGTCCAATTACATTTGAGCCCCTGAAATAAGGGAACTGTGTATGAAAATGGTTGCAATTCCTAAACGTTTCATGCAATATTCTTGTTCAACCCCTTAAATTAAAGCTGAAAGTCTGCACTTCAATTGCATCTCGGTTTCATTTTAAATCCATTGTGGTGGTGTACAGAGCCAAAATTATGAAAATTGTGACTAGAAAGTGAAGGAGTACAAACTTAGGGTTCTGTCTCCAAGGCAATGGCCCAAGACTTTTAATAAAATAAATTTGCAACACAATGCGCCACAGTGCTGGATAACAATAAAACCAAAACAAAAGCCTAGCTCCTCTTAGAGCGTTTCAGAAACATTCTTCCAGTCTCTCTCTGTAACGAAACAGCTAAGCTGTTCACCGATGTGTAAAAAAAAGCAATCAACAGAAATCAACCAGGCTGTTCCTTTCTGGCTTTGTCCTACAACTCAGTTAACATCTGGTGGCACATGTTTAGTCTGGTTGGGGTTTCTTCCAAGCACTCTGCATTCCAGGTCTTCTTCCTCCCAGAGACAAACAGGTCTGCCAAAGCCAGGTTAATATACCTCATGCTTTCACCAAGGTAATTTTCTGCTGGTGTGTATAATTAGGCTCTTTCCGTATTTGGATACCACACCTCCTGGCCAGCAGATGCAGCCAACGAGTTGGGATATACCGACAATCACACATCCATCCTCAATTCATCACACGTTTAAAAATACTCTATGTACTGGTACTGTAGTTCTGGTCTTTCTCACACACAAGGCACTGTGTCATAGAATAGAAAGATTTTAGTTCATGTCTACTCATCTACTCATCTCTTAAAATGTGCCAGTTAGCTAACTACCATTAGTTACACTCAGTATAGAACACTAGCTATGATATTGTGAAGCTAGTTTGATGCATGCATTATGCCAGACTTTATCTCACAATTTCTTTTCTCACCAGTCGTTTTGGTCAATTAGCCAGTATAGAAAATATTACCTAGATATACTGGGGAATTATAGATAGAGGACAGCTTATAATCTTCTTCTTAAATTGCAAAGCAGCATTTAGATTCCAATTTAGTTATGGCAGTCGCGGATAGTTGAAAAAGCATTGCCAACTGAGAATGAATGTTAGTTTTGAAATCATTTTTGCTATCACAACAAAGAAGTTAAATGGCAAACAAGAATCATTTTTACTAATCCGTTAACATTTTTAAATCCACTTTTGGCAGAAACCTCCTTTCAAAGATCTACTAGATAAAAGGGCAATATCAAGTCTCATTTGAACTTTGCAAAAAAGCTCTTTGTAGATTCCGAGGCCAATTGACAAAAAGTGCAGTGGTCAAATGAGACCAAAACTTCAATGTTTTGGCCTGAGCACAAAACAATATGTCTGGTGAAAACCCAATACATCTTTCACCCAAAGAACAACATGTCTACAGTAAAGCATGCCGGTGGCAGCATCCTGTTGTGGGGGTGTTTCTCTTTAGTAGGGACTGGAGCGCTTGTCAGGAGTGAAGGAAAAATGGACAGTGCAAAATACAGACAGATTCTTGAGGAGAACCTGCAGCCCGCTGCCAGGAAATTGAAAATGTGAAGATGGGTCATGTTTCAACAAGGACAATGACCCAAAGCACATCCTCAAAGCAACTGTACAGTGGATGAAGGACAAGAAGATGAATGTCCTTCAGTGCTCTAGTCAGATTACTTCTAACAGCCACCTGATCCCGCAAGCCTACACCAAAATGTTACACAGATATGACTCTGGTCATATGAGTAGGCTTAAGTTTGGAGCTAGCTACCACTGGCTCCAAACCACTAGTCAGAGCACCAACCTTAATCCAGTCGAGAATATGTGGAATGACTTGAAGAGTGCGGTCACCATGCAATTTGACTGAGCTTGAACAAATCTGCAAGGAAGAATGGGCAAATATTGCAGTCTTGGTTTGCGCAGTGAGAAAAGTATTCAAAGAGACTCATGGCTGTAATTCAAGCAAAAGCTGGTTCCACCAAGTATTAACTAAGGGGGTGTTAAGGTATCCAAATTGGGTATTTTACTGTTTTTATTTTAATAAATTTTCTGAGTTTTTTAAATGTTTTATTTCACTTGGATATGGTCGGTTACTGTGTATAAATAAAGCTGTAAAATTTCTGATTCATGTATTTTAATTTCAGGCTGTAAGGCAACAAAATGTGTATATTTTGAAAGAGGGTGGTGACTTTCCATATCCACTGTATACTAAATGGTTGTTTTGATGGTGATAGGACAAATTATGGTTAGACAGTTCTCAGTTCTCTCAGTCAACACGACAAATCCTACAAGCCCATATTTTGTCGCACTTGGACTACTGTCCAGCTGTGTGGTCAACTGCAGCAAAGGACAAATGCAAATTGCAGTATGTCCAGAAATTAGCACCATTTATAGGAGTTTTGTGCACACAATGCACAAATGTCAATGGTATGCCTTTTAGTGTTGCTCTGGAGGAACAACTGACTGTTTCTCTGTTGGTCTTAGTGCAGAGTGTAAATGTGTTGAGGGTTCTAAGTTCAGACATACATCATCACTGCACTAGGCATAAAACTAGAGGTCTGTCCAGAAAGCACTAAATGGACTCATGACATCATGGTACTCTTTGCCATGCCAGGTAACTCAAAGCTAATAATAAAACCAGATATAAGAAACTGATAAAAGAACACTTTGCTGCACAAAGAAGAGTCACAGACATGGTTATGAATTAGGGACATTATTATTGTATATTTTATTGTTGTGTTTTTGTAGGTCTTTAGCTACTATTTATATTTTTATGTACTGTACTGTGCTGTGTTCTGATTTCTGTTTCAACCCCAGGATTTGTAGTTGCTAACTAAACAGGGGCTAATGGAGATCATGACGCATTGCCAACATACCACAAACCCACAAGATGCAATATTTCTATTATGAACTGATTACCAATGCAAATAGAGATTACCTCATGGTATAGGGCAGGGCTGCTCAATCCTGGTCCTGGAGATCTACCATCCAGTAGGTTTTCTCTCCAATCCCAGTTGTGACTAACCTGACTTAGCTTTTCAATAGCATTTTAAAATCAAACATTTAATTATTGTCATATAGTGCTTGATAGCAATGCATTTCTTTTAGACTACAGTTATGGAGATGGAGGTGCTTCAAGATGATGAAACCAAAATAACTTGCCAGACTGAACTTAAGAGGGTAAGAATTAAGGTTAACGCAAAATATTTGTAGTTTTAGTTTTGTTAAAGTAAGCAACAAGTTTAACCTGTTTCATCATCCCATAGTGGGAAACTAGAGTTGACAGGTATGCGTTTTCGATACCTGTGCGTAATGTAAAGGATGGATCAAGTTTCCATGACACCCTGCACCGCCAAGCAGTCAAGGTGCGTCTTGTACAATGACAAGTGAAACAACGAAATACGATACTCTGTGGTACCACACCCACACTTATTAGACTGTTTTGTCTTAATTTAGGAATCCAGTTCAAATTTAGTTTTATATTTTATAAAAGATTTAACTATTAAATATACAACTAACTTGGAATTGAATTTTCTCTTTTTCATTTTCATGTTTAGAATCTACCATGTACATCAAAAGTTTGTGAAAGTTCTCATATAACACCCAAGGCTCTAGTGTGCTTTGCCAAAGATGCCTCTCTTGAGATCCTACCCCAGGCTATCGACTTAATTAACCAGTACTACAACTCCCTCAAAATGTAAGTAATACTTTCCTAAAGATGATTATAATTATTATTATGATCCCTAAATTGTTCAACCCTTTGTCTGACAAACAGTATCACACTTCTAAGTGATAGTGTAATATTGCATTGTTGCTGAGACTGATGTTATACTACCATAAAATTTGTAGTCAGATTTGTGTCAGAAATCCATTTTGAAATGGGTGAAAATGTACATTTTTGCTACATACATTGCAGCTGCTGGCGGTTGTTGAGTTAGATAACTCAAAGCTAATTAGCTAGCTAGCTTTTGGTGTAAAATATAGTATATTTAAAGTAATGTGCAGCACTGGTTTGTGAGCTGCGCTGGTTATCCCTAACCTTATTCTCTTTTGTTTAATATTAATTTAGACCAGCTACAGTATGTCTGCTATATTGTCAGCATCCTACATACTTTCAAACTTAAGAAATTCAGCCCTTTGGTCCAAAAAAAACGGTAGCAATGGATTGCCCATTTGTTTGGGTCTTTGTCAAACTAAGGCCATTTATTTGGGTAGTAAAGGTTTTAATAAAAAAAGTACACCGATCAGCCATAACATTATGACCACCTGCCTAATATTGTGTAGATCCCCATTTTGCCGCCAAAACAGCCCTGACCCATCGAGGCATGGAATCCACTTGATCTCTGAAGGTATGCTGTAGTATCTGGCACCAAGACGTTAGCAGCAGATCCTTTAAGTCCTGTAAGTTGCGAGGTGGGGCCTCCATGGATCGGACCTGTTTGTCCAGCACATCCCACAGATGCTCGATTGGATTGAGATCCGGGGAATTTGGAGGCCAATTCAAAACCTCCAGTTCTGATGCTCATGTGCCCATTGTAGGCGCTTTCGGCAGTGGACAGGGGTCAGCATGGGCACCCTGACTGGGCTGCAGCTACGCAACCCCCATACGCAACAAACTGCAATGCACTGTGTTCTGACACCTTTCTTGTCAGTACCAGGATTAACTTTTTCAGCAATTTGAGCTACAGTATCTTGTCTGTTGGATCAGACCACACGGGCCAGCCTTCGCTCCCCACGTGCATCAATGAGTCTTGGTCGCCCATGACCCTGTCGCCGGTTCACAGCTTTTCCTTCCTTGGACCACTTTTGACAGGTACTGAGCACTGCAGACTGGGAACACCCCACAAGGGCTGCAGTTTTGGAGATGCTCTGACCCAGTCGTCTAGCCATCACAATTTGGCCCTTGTCAAAGTCACTCAGATCCTTACGCTTGCCCATTTTTCCTGCTTCTAACACTTCAACTTTGAAGACAGAATGTTCATTTGCTGTCTATCTTGTCATCATAGCACCCACCCACTGACAGATGCCATGATAACAAGATTATCAGTGTTATTCACTTCACCTGTCAGTGGTCATAATGTTATGGCTGATCGGTGTATATAGATATAATATATAAATACATGAAATTAATATCATTTTTTACAATCAAACACTTACTATTATTTTGACTTTCAGGTGCCTAAGACTTTTTCACAGTACTGTGTGTTATTTTGGGGAGAGATCAGCCATCAGCCAGCATACGTTAGCTATCCATCAACCATCATTTTTTGCATAAATTCCAGTCCACCTCAATTTTCAAAATTTCAATTAATTCTCTTCTTCATTCAGCACACTGTACTTGTGTGTACCTAAGTATGTATGTATGTACAAGTAGCTCCTCCAATCCTCCCTGTTTTAGGTTGTCCCGGTATCAATGGTGGGATTTTACCCATGTTTGGCTTACTATTGGGAGGATTGGAGGAGCTACTATCAGTCAAATTAACTTGTTGCACAAGATCATCTTAAATACCATGTTTTTATTTATGTGCATTGGGGACAACATATGTCCCCAATGTTGTCTCATGAATTTCAGACGGATATTTCCATCTCTGTCCATGCAACCACTTGCATGAAAGCGCTAGCATCTGCGGTGCACATTTCCCACAAATTTATATTTGGCATGGTTGCAGCAAGTTTACTTAACTTACCTTTAGATGGATTCCAAATATATGGATTCCAGATGGATTCCATATTTCAGTAAAACATCTTAAAAGAATCCTCTTTAATGGTTCCTTAAATAACTTTTTCAAGATCATTTTGGGGTTGATTTTTTACTACCTCCTTTTTCTAATAATATGATTCTAATTAATACAACAATAATAAAAATAATAATAATTATAGTAATAATTCTTGTTTTTTATGATTTTAGTGCGAAAGGAGAATACATTTTTCAAATTATTTGCTTGTTTTACATGACCTACGTATTTTTTTTTCCCAAATGCATAGCCCCAAAATTAAACAGCACCATGCCAGATTGGAAGAAATTGCAATGGAGATTAATACCACAGGAACATATCAACTCACTTCGGAGGAATTAGTGTTTGGTGCTCAGCATGCATGGAGGAATGCCCCAAGATGCATTGGCAGAATTCAGTGGTCCAACTTACAGGTAACAGATGACTTGGCATGCTTACAAGGTAGAATATACATTCTCTTTTCTCATTATCTATTTATGCCCTGTATGTATTATGTTTTTAATTCATGCAAATGTGTGTGTGTGTGTGTGTGTGTGTTGTACTATGTGGAATGAATGCAACATGTTTCAAATATTCTGCAGGTAATTGATGCCAGAAAGTGCAGGACAACTCAGGACATGTTCCAGTTTTTGTGTGAACACTTACAGTTTGCCACAAATGGAGGAAATTTAAGGTAAATGCACACATTGGAAGTGTAAGGTAATGAGAGGCAGAGGGCAGAACTACTGTATTATATCGCAAAGATTTTCATCTGTAGATGGCTCAGGATAAGAGTTTCTAATGACTCAAAATTAAATGTTCAACAATTACATGCCCCTTTTACATTTAATTTCTTACACTTACATTTCGTAGTTTACATTTCTATTATCCAGTGACTCACGGTGGATACATTTCATAGTATGTTGTACTGGTCCACTCTGGGAGTCAAACTCTGCATTGCAAGGCAAGTGTCATTTCCAGTTTCAAAAGTTTTTTATTGTATTTTTTTATTTTACTTTTATTTTACCAGGCAAGTCAGTTAAGAGCAAATTCTATTTCTCAATAGCAAAAAGCCTCCTTTAGGGAATGTTTACTGGGATTAAATAAAGAGACAGACAACACAGATAGAATGGCAAAGCACAGTACTAACAAAGAGACATTAAAACCAATCACAGAGAAACCACTAAACTGTAAAAGAAACACGAAGACAGCAGAGAATGATAAGTGTATGACAACAGCATACATGATAAACAAAACTGACCAGGCAACAGACAATAAACAATGCAAAAGGGACACAAATGTTTGCAACATGAAGGCAAAGGCAACAACAGGACAACATGGCAGAACTACAATGAAGAGGCACATCACTTGAAGGCACATGGGTTCATAAAGAATGAACGATTACGATGGACAAACTAAAGTTTAGTTTTAACCTTGACCTGTAGCTTGGCAATGTGATGACAGAAAGACAGTGTGCTGAATAGCCAAACTCCCAAGCACTTGTATGAAATGGCTTGCCGAAGCATCACAATCTCAGCTGTAGCAATCACACCAGGGGCAGAGGGGCTATTCTTCCTACCAAACCACCTTTGTTTTAGAGATGTTTACAATAGGATTAAGAGCAGAGAAAGCTTCATGGATACATGGATACTAGGATGGATACTAAGAAAACATTTTTATTGGTCCCACACACATTATAGCAAATGTTATTGCATATATATATCTAAATGCTTCTGTTTGTACCCCTAAACTATGCAAAATATAATGTTATTAAATGTGAATAACATAAAAAAGAAGGAAAGGTCAACACAATTACAAATTAAAATGTACCACTTAAAATCACCATTAAAATGTACCATTAAAATCAAACACTCATGCTAATGGCTATTACTGTAAAATAGTCTCAGGATATACATGGAAGGTGACCTGTGTTCAACATCAGTACCAGTGTTAATTATGTTGAACAAAAGCTTGGAGTAGTTGTGTTTGCATGTAGGTGTACATAATGTGTGTGCTTTATACCCTTATTTTACTTTGATTGATAGAATGTATCTAATCCCCAGGGAAATTTGGGTTTAACAGCAGCCTGAAGAGATAAAAATATATATAAAAAAATACTCAAATATAATATTACAAATTTATTATAACAAGATTATAGTTAAAGTGGTGATGTTTGGGGATTAGGCTGGGTATCTGCGGAAGCACTTTGTGAGAACTGCTGAAATAATAAGGGTTTTATAAAAATACATTTCATTGATTGATTTATGATTGGTTGAGTAAAAGTATTTCTTGGGCGTGCTCAAAACCGATTGTCTACATTGCAGTTCCTGCTGAGAAGTAGTCATTGTGAGCGTGAGAATCGCTGATCAGGAAGAAGTATTATTTGCTCGAGCGTAAACCAGGCATCCATAGAGTATGTGCACGAGTCATTAGGCATTGTTGTATGGTCTGATGGCTGTCAGCATAAAGGAATGCCTGAAGTGCTCCGCCTGCACCTGCAGGGAAAGACCCGCTGCCGTAAGGTGCCCCTCATCAGCCAGAGGTCATCGTAGAGAGGGTGGGCAGGGTTGTTTAAGGTGGAGTAAATCTTCCCCTAGTTCCCCTCGCTATCACTGCCTACAGACTGTCCAGTTGTACTCCGATAACTTGACTGAGAACAGGAAGATAGGCGGTTTGTTTAACAGTCTAATTGTCTCTGTCTGTTTAATGATAGAAGCATGGAACTGCGTCATGGACAAAGGGCTGATGTTCATGATGATAACTTTTGCCGGACCGCGTAAGCGGAGCCGGCCTAGAAGAGAAATGTCTCTTACTGACTGACTGACTGACCCTTGTTAAATAGCGTAGTAGTTAGAGACGCGGACTACGGCACAACTGGTCCCGCATTCGACACCCGTCTCAGTCAAAACACATTATGCCTGAGGATCTGTTCAGGAGAGACAAAAACGTCGCTGGTTACAACCTTCAGTAGATACGTTATAGGAAGCCTAAAATAAAAGAGTTCTGGTGGATATTAGGATTTGTTCAGCATATATCGTCACCTATATTGATAGATACTGTATCAATGTCATTCACGATTTGCTAATTAGCTGTTAAAATGGCCAACGGCAAAAGAGGATTTATTCAGGATAGACAAAACCTTCGCTGGCTACAACCTTCAGTAACTACATTATAGGAAGCCTAAAATAAAACTGTTTAATGTTATATTGCGACTATTTCTGGTGGATTTTCGAATTATGCATTAGGATTTGTTCCGGATAAAAAAAAACTTCACTGGCTACACAATTCTCTCGTCTTTTCCCTTGACAAAAAAGTCAGTTATCGTCATCTATATTGATAGTTATTGTATCAATGTCATTCATGAATGGCAAATAAGCTGTTAAAACAGACAGTGGCAAAAGAGGATTTGTTCAGGATAGACAAAAACATCGCTGGCTACAGCCTTCAGTAACTACGTTATAGGAACCCTAAAATAAAACTGTGTACTGTTATATTGCAACTATTTCTGGTGAATTTTCGAATTATGTTTTAGGATTTGTTCAGGATAGATAAAAACTTTGCTGGCTAAACGATTTTCTCGTCTTTTCACTTGATGAGAAAGTCAGTTATCGCCACCTGTGTTGATACGGTAGTTATTGTATCAATGTCATTCACGAATGGCTAATAAGCTGTTAAAACAGCTAGTGGCAAAAGCCATACAGTTCATAGATACTTTTTGTAGTGGAGATAAACTTAATAAGAAATGTTAGTCAGTTTAAGACAATTCCTAATGATGTCTAGCGAAATATTACTGGCTAATAAGCTTTTTAAACGGCCAGTGGCAAAAGTTATACAGTTCATAGATGCTATTTGTGGTGGAGGTATACTTAAGGTAACTTAATATGAAACGTTAGTCAGTTTGGCACAATGCTTAATGGTGTCAAACAACATATTCAAACTCAGCGTGATGTTAATGCGTGAAAAAATGATCTAATGTTGAAATGCTATGCCAACTCCAAACCAGTATATACCTCCGTGGCATAGTGGTTAAAGACACAGCCTCTTATGTGGGAGACCTTTGTTTGAATCCCAGGTGGGCAACAACAATCATCGCTTTTTATTGCGGGCCGGCTGAACTAGGCTTGCCTGGTTTCTTGTTTTCTGAAGAAAGTGCCCTGAAGGGCATGCATTGTGTCATGGCTGTTACGATTGGCTGACCTCATCAGCCAATGATGGGTTGTCGTATCAGTTAGTTATTTAGCCAGAAAGTATTTTCTTGATAGTGCATCACTAGAACTTTACACCGGTCCTCTGGGACTGCAATGTGTCAAATTTCTTCAGACGCCTGAGTTTTGAAGAGGCACTGTTGCACTTTCTTCACATCAGTGTTGGTGTTTATGGACTAATTCAGAACCTCTGTAATGTGCACAGCAACAAACCTGACCCTTTCCACCTGCTGAACCAGATGGAACATTAACCTGAAACTTACAACGTTAACTGTGTGAAGCCATCACAGACTATCGGCCAAAGAACCCTACCCCAACAGCCAGCGACATCTCCATCACCGACGAGTTAAACAGGTTCTATGCTCACTTCAACAGGGACAACAAAGATCCAGCCATTAAATCTGAGCTCCCCCCAGACGACTTCCCCTTCAAAATATCCATCACAGATGTGTTGTCTGCACTGAGATGGGTGAATGCACACAAGGCTGCTGGTCCTGATGGCATCCTCGGGCGTGTGCTCAGAGCATTGCTGGGCAGCTGGCCGAGGTCTTTACTGACATTTTCAACCTGTCACTGGCCCAGGCGGTTGTCCCCACGTGCTTCAAGACTGCAACCTTTGTGCCAGTGCCGAAGCAGTCGACTGCATCTAGCCTGAATGACTTACGACCTGTGGCACTTGCCCCAACGATCATGAAATGCTTTGAAAGACTGGTTCTGGCCCACCTTAAGTCCTGCCTCCCCCCAACACTGGATCCCTACCAGTTTGCCTACCGATCGAACAGGTCTACAGAGGACACCATCTCCACGGCTCTACAATCTGCCCTGACCCACCTGGACAAAACCAACACCTATGTGAGAATGTTGTTCATAGACTTTAACTCAGCATTCAACACGGTCATCCCCTCTAGGCTGGTCAACAAACTTAATGAGCTAGGGATCAGCTCCTCTCTCTGCAACTGGACTTTGGACATCCTTACCAACAAACCCCAGTCTGTCAGGTTAGACAACTTCACCTCCTGAACACTGGTGTTCCACAAGGCTGCATGCTGAGCCCCCTCCTGTACTCCCTCTTCATCTACGGCTGTGTTCCTGTACACAGTTCCAACTCCATCGTCAAGTTCTGCGAACTTGACGGCCTACACCACGGTGGTAGGACTGATCAGTGACAATAATGAGTCAGCCTGCAGCGAGGAGGTCAAGTGCCTGGCGGCATGGTGCGCTGACAACATCCAGGCCCTCAATGCAAAGAAAACCAAGGAGCTCATTGAGGATTACAAGAAGTCTAAAGGCTTCAGTCACACCCCAGATCTCATCAATGGCACTGAGGTGGAGCGTGTGCCCAGCTTCAAATTCCTGGGTGTCCACATCTCTGAGGACCTCTCCTGGATCCTCAACACCTCAACCCTGGTCAAAAAGGCACAGCAGTGCCTGTAATTTTTGAGGAGGCTGAAGTAGGCCCGCCTGTCTTCCAAGATCCTTGTGAACTTTTACCGCCGCACAATTGAGAGCATTCTGAAAACCGCCCAGCACATCACTGGTGCCCAGCTCCCAACCATCATAGACCTCCAGTGCAAGTGGTGTCTGCATAGGATGTGCAACATCATCAGGGACCCTTCACATCCATGCCACAAACTGTTTGCCCTCCTACCACCAGGCAGGCGGTACAGGTCTTTTCGTTCCTGTATCAGCAGGCTCAGGAACAGTTTCTTCCCAGCTACTGTAACCCTGTTGAACTCTGTGACCCAACACTAACCATGCCCACCCGCCCATCACTTAGTTCTGCCTCTCAGGGACCTTGTTGCACTACTCCCCATGTACTACTGGACTCTGACCCTGCTTTGCAAAGTCTGATAAGGATGTTTTCATTTGCTACATGTACATGTCTACCTTGGGAACCTCATTGCTGCTATACCTGCATTTCAGTTGCAAATGCACCTTCAATTTGCCTTCATTGCACATCTCTGCATCCCACCTGTTACATACTGTACATTATATTTAATACTTGTACATTTTCTGCCCTCTTCTATTTGCACTTCTGGTTAGATGCTAACTGCATTTCGTTGTACTGTACTTGTTCTGTTCAATGACAATAAAGTTCAATCTAATCTAATTTAGTTATGGACCAGTTTGACCTACATTCATATTTGGGTGAAATTCCTCTTACCCTGAATAATTCTTGAAGGCCCATTAAGTAATTTTTCAGGACAAGCCATTATTCATCTCTGTCCCAGCCTGGAATTAGCGTTATTATCATCCTCCAAATTCACCAATTGAAATTGGGAGTCCCGAGTCACAAAAGCTGCATTGCAAGCAGAAACAAACTAAAAAAAACACTTCCATGTTCCATGACTATTTCGGTTTACCCTCCTTTGTTATTACATATCTACATCTTTCTTGTATATTTTTTCTTGCAGGTCTGCAATTACCGTATTCCCTCAGAGAGTGGATGACCGGCGTGATTTCCGGGTGTGGAACAGCCAGTTGGTTAAGTATGCAGGTTACCAGATGCCTGATGGCAGTATCCAGGGAGACCCATCTAGTGTGGAATTCACTGAGGTACTGTAGTATCTATAAACACCTAGATCAATCTCAGCTATATCAAAAGCATGTATTGAAACATAAAGGAATAACTGACCATTGGAGGATCATATATTGTGTTTGCTAATCGAAAACATACATTTTAATGGTTGCAGTTTGAAAGAGATCAATCTGGCTCTCCAGTTGTTGGATAAGACTTCTTGAAGGAGACTGAAAAATGTTGTGACTGAAGATTCAGATGGACAGGCCCCCAAATAACCAGCCTAGCAACTATATACTCGATCATTTAGTTTCATGGGGCCCTAGTTGTGAATGGACAGTGAATGAATTTATGAATTATAGTCTAGCATGCTATGCTCCAGTGATGGAGGGCAGGGCTTACTGTTTGCGTCTCTGAAGGGGTTGAGACTTTTTATCTGTGTCCTTAAAGATCTGTATCCAGCTTGGATGGACACCCCGCTATGGGCTTTTTGATGTGTTGCCACTGGTCCTGCAGGCCAATGGGGAGGACCCGGATATTTATGAAATCCCTCCTGACCTCATCCTGGAGGTTCGCATGGAACACCCTCAGTGAGTGACTTTTGCCGGACTATTGGGACTATTGGGGAATGTCTGTCCTAGTGGTGGTTTTGTTTTATGCCTTTTTTATTGTTAACAGATGTTGTGTTGATCATTTGTCAATAGATATAAATGGTTCCAAGACCTGGGACTGAAGTGGTATGCTGTGCCTGCGGTGTCCAACATGCTGATGGAGATTGGTGGACTTCAATTCCCTGCCGCTCCATTTAATGGCTGGTACATGGGTACAGAGATTGGTGTCAGGGATTTCTGTGACTATCAGCGTTATAACATCTTGGAGGTTAGGTGATATTTGTTTCAAAATATTACCATCTTTTGTGCATTTTGATCATAACCCGGCTGACTTCATAATAATAATGTGGTTTGAGATGATTTGTCTTCTGTCTACAAAGGAAGTGGGTCGTAGAATGGGCCTGGAGACAAACAAGCTGTCCTCACTTTGGAAGGACCAGGCCCTGGTGGCCATCAATGTTGCAGTCATATACAGTTTCCAGGTATCTTTCATGAATGCAGGGCCAATCAAAAGGCATGCTATTCCCAGTTTGAAGCCCAAGTTGTTTTGTGTTTGTTATTGTTGTTTTTACAGATGTTGTACATCAGGTCATATTTACTATAAGATTCAAATGCTAACGTCCCATAATATATAACTTCCGGATGCTACACTATAATGACGAAACTCCTTGTCCTTTCTTTGAAATATATTTTGTCCTTCCTTCTTTTGTCTCATTTTTGTACATTTCAGAAGAATAAGGTGACAATCACAGACCACCACTCTGTAGCAGAGTCCTTCATCAAACACATGGAAGCAGAGTTCCGGCTGCGTGGCGGCTGCCCTGCAGACTGGGTCTGGCTGGTTCCACCCATGTCGGGCGCTCTCTCCCCCATCTTCCACCAGGAGATGGTCAACTACATCCTCTCACCCTTCTTTTTCTACCAGGTAAGTACTGAGAAGGAATCTTATTCCCACATAATAAACACATATCAGAAAATACAGAATGACTGGGCCGTTGCTATTTGAGTGTCAGTGACTGTTATTTCATTTAAAGCCTGATCCTTGGACTACTCATGTCTGGACTAATGGGAAGAAAACAGCAAGCGACAAACAGATCAGTTTCAGATCACTTGCCAGGTAATGGTCCTTGAACAAGATACATTCAACACACCTGCATTATTAGTTATAATGCAGTCAGAATATTTAATTTTCTATTGTGCTGTATACTTATTTACCAGGTAAGTTGACAGAGAACACAATTTCATATACACCCACAACCTCTGAGTAATTACGGTTATGCGCATTGGTCTGGGACAACTTTGTTGGCTCTAAGACTCGATCTCACCAGTAAATACCTAATATCATATTGGCTCATATTAAGTAATAATGAGCTTGTGTTTCCCTCCTTCAGAGCTGTGCTCTTCTCTTCAACTCTCAAGAGCAGAGTGCTGGCTAAAAGGGTGCGCTGCACTGTCATTTATGCCACTGAAACAGGCAAATCACAGACTTTGGCCCAAAGACTGAACTCCATGCTGAACTCTGCCTTCAACTCCAGGGTAGGAAAACCATCCTTTTCCCATCTAGACTGATGAAAGGCTGTTGCATCAGGCTAACACGCTTCATGGAATTTGTGTTAGCCATTGTGAATGAATAATTGGTACCTAATTGGATGTAAGGATCATGATGTCATTATAAAGTGCTGTCCCAAATCCATATTTAGAATGTTATTAGAATTTCTGTTAGCTCTTGATTAACTACATAGTTTGTCTCCATCCTGCTGTTTTATCACCACTATTATGACATAATTATTCTAAATTTGGGTGATGAAACTGCAGTCTTAACCTGAGTAGAGCTTTTCATTAAATGAATGGAGTTAGAATTAAACTACTTTCTTGAAGATCAGGTGATGAAAATACTGTATTTTATATAATGTTAGGACTACATTTACTTTAACTGAAGCTTCTCTGGACATCCTCTTAGTTGCTTTGCATGGAGGACTACAATCTCAGTGACATGGAACAGGAGAGCCTCCTGGTTGTGGTAACAAGTACCTTTGGGAATGGAGACTCCCCCCAAAATGGAGAGGTGTTTCTGTATTTTGTATATTTTAACAAAGATATCTTCCATAATTTTAAAATGTAATGTTGTCATATGCACCACATCTTAATCTGGTCCTTTCTCTAGAGTTTCAGGAAGCAGCTTTTCTCCTTATGTTATCTCAGAAACAAGTTAAGGTAAATAGTGTCACAAGCATTTCTCTCTGCATTGCTCACTTGGTGCTGTGATTTACTTGTTCATTACATTGTGATTTACATCTATCTTCAAGATGTAATAACAACATGGCACCTTGACTAGGAACTTGAGACCCTTGGTTTTGAAACTGATCTTCCCCAAGGTACTGTGTGTTTGGGCTGGGATCTAGAATGTACCCACAATTCTGTGCGTTTGCTCATGCTGTGGATGACAAGCTGGAGAAGTTGGGGGCAAAGCGGCTGACTCCCACTGGAGAGGGGGATGAACTGAATGGACAGGAGGAGGCCTTCTCTGCTTGGGCTCTCAACGTGCTAAAGGTGGGTAAAAAAGAGCGGGTGCCTCTGTGACTTAACAATAAATATTAGTAATGTCATGGTGATTGATTATGTGCATAGTATATTTAAGCAATAAGGCATGGGGCTGTGGTGTATGGCCAATATACCACAGCTACGAGCTGTTCAAAGGCACGACGCATTGCGGAATGCATGGACACAGTGCTTAGACGTGCTATTTTGGCAATATACCACAAACACTAGAGATGCCTAATTGCTACGATAAACTGGTTTCCCATGCAATTAGACCAGTAAAAAGTGATGTCATGTCATCCCCTTGGTATTAAGTCTCTTATAAACTGGGTGGTTTGAATCCTGAATGCTGACTGGCTGATAACCATGGTATATTGTCATTAAATCACAAACACCCAAGATGCCTTATTGTTCTTATTAAGCAGTAAAAAGTGATGTGACATCATACCCATGGTTTACAGTCACACATACCATGGCTATCAACCAATCAGCATTCAGGATTCAGGATTCAATCCAAACCCTTTATCTCACCCTCCCTTCATCTCCAAAAACATCATTATTGCTGAACAAACCTCCCTCTCTTTTTAATTTGGCATTTGAAGTCATGTTCTTCATTTCAGAAACAAAACTCCCCCACCTCCACCTCGCCCACACACACACACACACACACACACACACACACACACACACACACACACACACACACACACACACACACACACA
>JACXGI010008851.1:0-32245 GCA_016801175.1 Esox masquinongy
ACCTATAATGTGAACAATTCAATTGAAAAACAAACTGAAATCTTTGAGGGGGAAAAATAAAAAATAAAAAACTCACAATAACCTGGTTGCATAAGTGTGCACACCCTTAAACTAATACTTTGTTGAAGCACCTTTTGATTTTATTACAGCACTCAGTCTTTTTGGGTAGGAGTCTATTAGCATGGCACATCTTGACGTGCCAATATTTGCCCACTCTTCTTTGCAAAAGCGCTCCAAATCTGTCCTGTGCACAGCCCTCTTCAGATCACCCCACAGATGTTCAATTGGATTCAGGTCTGGGCTCTGGCTGGGCCATTCCAAAACGTTAATCTTCTTCTGGTGAAGCCATGCTTTTGTGGATTTGGATGTGTGCTTCGGGTTGTTGTCGTGCTGAAAGGTGAACTTCATCTTCAGCTTTCTAACGGACGCCTGAAGGTTTTGTGCCAAAATTGCCTGGTTTTTGGAACTGTTCATAATTCCCTCCACCCGGAATAAGGCCCCGGTTCCAGCTGAAGAAAAACAGCCCCAAAGCATGATGCTGCCACCACCATGCTTCACTGTGGGTATGGTGATCTTTGGGTGATGTGCAGTGAAGTTTTTGCGCCAAACATACCTTTTGGAATTATGGCCAAAAAGTTCAAACTTGGTTTCATCAGACCATAACACATTTTCCCACGTGCTTTTGGGGGACTTGATGTTTGTTTTTGCAAACTTCAGCCGAGCTTGGATGTTTTTCTTTGTAAGAAAAGGCTTCCGTCTTGCCACCCTACCCCATAGCCCATTCATATGAAGAATACAGGAGATTGTTGTCACATGTAGCACACAGCCAGTACTTGGCAGAAATTCCTGCAGTTCCTTTAATGTTGTTGTAGGCCTCTTGGAAGCCTCCCTAACCAGTTTTCTTCTTGTCTTTTCATCAATTTTGGAGGGACATCCAGTTCTTGGTAATGTCTCTGTTGTGCCATATTTTCTCCACTTGATGATGACTGTCTTCACTGTGTTCCATGGTATATCTAATGCTCTTGGAAATTCTTTTGTACCCTTCTCCTGACTGATATCTTTCAACAATGAGATCCCTCTGATGCTTTGGAACCTCTCTGTGGACCATGTCTTTTGCTCTGAGATGCAACTAAGAAAATGTCTGGAAAATCCTAACAGAACAGCAAAATGCTAAAATATGTAATTAGAAGAGGACAAGCATGTACTGCAACAAAATATTAAACTAGTTTGCTAGTTAACGTCCTTGAAATAGTGACTCACTATATATTTCTGTTAGCTAGATAGCCCATCTCAGATTAAGTGAACGGACCAGCTAGTAGCTACAATACAGCAGCAACCTTTTCTTACAGACAGTTTAAGGATACAAGGATTTGAAAAAAAAAAACACGAAGTTATTTCTGGCAGAGTGACCGACTTTACAAAAGTACATCAGTAACTTTTCATTAGCTAGCCGCGTTTTGTTCCCCAAGCTAGGCTAGCCTGGTCAGTTAGCTAGATACAAGATAAATACAGATAGATAATTACAGTAAATTGAATTGGTCAATAACATGATGACAGCAACTGTTAGAAAACTGTTCAAGTGTAGCTCTAGTGAATTTACACCATTCTGCAAATTATCATAAACCTGATTCACTTACCATGATTTGTGTTGTGTAAATAAGTTGCGGGTCTCTCCAACTGCTAACCTTACAGTTTGATATAGTTTTTTCCTCCGCCGGCATTTTGAACTTCAAATACAGGACGCAAAACATAGCAGACTGGAAGTTGTTCTACATAGGTTGCACGTTTTTTTCAAGGGAGAACTTGGGCTTAAACCCCCAAATACGAAAACAACCCATAAACCAGTCTATTGTTCTCCGTTGACATCCCACAATTCACTCAAAATAAGAATTCAGCAGGCAGGTGTAGAATAATGTAGGTAACAGCCATTAGCCTACTATTTGAGTGCCCGAGTAGCCTAGCAGCAGCACACCTACTCAAACAGACGTATTTTCAAATTTGACCGGTGAGAGGAGCGCACAGTTGTCATTGGCCAGTTTCCTTGATGACAGTCAGATTAACCAATCATGCTCAAAGTAATTCGATGAGACAGCCAATAGAAATTGTTCCAGCATCATAACATGCCAACTATAGGAAAAGGTGACTTGTTTTAAAAGAAAGAATTGAAATGTGTGTATTTAGTTTTATTTGGAGACTGTTATAATTACTTAATTGCTCAAATGGTGATTTCATTGCAGTGTAAGAATAAAAATGTAATGATGTATGGTAACAATGTGTTAATACCTATAGGCTTACACACACACACACGGTTGGTCATTCCATTCCTATGTAGGTCTACCAGTCTATAAATCCATCTGTCTCTCATCCATCTGTCTCTCAGTCTGTTGTTCCATCAGAACTCCAACGCATTGATCCATATGCAGTGTTTCACTGCATATGTATCTATATGACATATCTATATGACATACTGTATGTAGGCCTACATGAAAAGCTAATGGCTGGATTGACATCATAGTGACATTACAGTTACATTCATGTAGCCCATTGAATTACCCTCATGCATTTTAATAAACCTTTCCTTTTTAATAAACCTGACCTTTCCTACAAACCACTCTTTTGCCAAAATGCCAACTGTGCACACATGACAATGACATTTTCCCCTTTACTGTGTTGCAGTGTTACACAACCTGTTAGTTTAGGGTTAAGCATGTGCCCAGGCCATTAGCCATCCCTGATATGGGATATGTGAATTAAAATGTGGTACATTTCAATGTAGACAGTGACAGTCTTCAATGTATTTTAGTTATTGATGTAACAAAAGACAATGTTTGTATGGATTGGCCCTAAGACAAATCTCCTGAATTCCGCCATGAACAATGCCCTTGCTGTCTGACCAGCATGGTCAATTCAACAGCAACTGTCCAGTTTGACAATGCATGCATTATCATTATTTTCAACACCACATGTAGTAATGTGGTACTTGAATGGCACATGTATTTAGTGCTTGCATGATGGCTCAGTGGTTAGCACTGTCACCTCACAACAAGATCTGAGTTAAAATTCACAGCTGGTCCTTTCTGGGTGTTTCTTGCATGTTCTCCTTGTGTTTCTTCCAGCGACTCTCATTCCCATAGTACAAAGACACGCACATTTCTATGAACCCTGTCTGTGGTAGTTCTCACTATTTGTCACTGTAATAAATGATTGAACTTTTTAAAAAAAACAATTTGACAAAAAACAAAGTGCTAATATTTTTACAGGGTACCATGACAACTTGTCCCCCCTCCACAAATTACATAAATCTATAAACTCAAGTTATATAAATTAAACCTCATACTCATAGACATGAATGATGTACAAGCTGGGCTTGTATAACAGAAGTAGATATGATTAAGTGATGTTTAAGCCAGTATTGCTGATATCATTTGCAACAGTTTAGTGAACATATTCTGATTCATATCACTTATCTGTGTTTGTTTGTAAATGTAATACATTGTTTAAACTCAAAATTTTGATCTGGTAACTTGCAGTAAGTGTGCGAGAAAAATGAGGCACGTCACGTGGGTCATTCCTGAATCCTGCTAGATTTACTTTCATTACTTTAATTTATCCACCTGTATGTGTGGCCAGACAGCTCATTCCATAAACTGCCGGCGAACTTTGCATCCACAGTGCAGCAACGTGTCAACCAGTCTCAGTCACACGTAGCCAAAACGGTGAGCAACCGAAATTCCACTAGCTTTAATCATTTCATGGCAAATTGTATGTTTAGAGAGTCGATCTTCAAGTAATTTTACTGGCTCTCCCACGTGCGCTAGCTTGCTGCTGGTCATTGGTATGCCAGCAGCTAGCTAAGTGACCTAACGTTCTTTAAAGTTAGTCAGTTATGTTAGCAAACTAGCTATCCTTAACTTGTCTTTATGCTTAATAAAATGGCGCTGTTGTGTCAGGGTTATTTGCATGAAAATAACATGCGACACACGTTCTGACTGTAATAAGGACATGTCTTGCTAACAATATATTGCTAGATTTTCCATGTGGTCTCCCTCCAACTTGTTTTTTTTTCTTCATTCAACAGCCACACAGCCACCATAAGTTGCTTATGACAAGTTAACAGGTTTGTGAAAGAATATCTTGTTTATACATTTTTTTACATTTATGTTATAGAGCCTTAAGAGCTGCTGTGTTCAAGTCCCTAATAAATACGTGTTGTGTTTTATAAGCTGACAGTTGTTAGTGTAATGTGAAATGGCAAATGTCTTTACATGTCGCTCCTGTGGTCTTAACTTAAAATCGGTAAAAGGTTACGTAGATCATCAGGTACTACATAGAAATTATGCTAATGTCCAATTTCCATTTTGTGTTGCTGACTGTAGACGTCAATTTGTTAAGTACAGTGCTTTTAAAACGCATTGTCATCGACACCACAAGAACTCCTTTGTGTCAGAATTGGATGTTATGCAAGGACCATATACATGTGAGAACATAAGTTGTCACAAAAAGTGCACTGATATCAAAGACCTTCTTGCACATCTCAGCACACATCTTTCCAAAAGTGAGTTGGTAAACTGTCCATTTGCTTACTGTGGCAAAACATTTAAGGTGAGGTCATCATTTACTTCCCATGTATCTAGGATCCATAAACATGTAATAGCAAGGCAAGTATCTGCTACGTGTTCTGCAGAGTTGGTGCGTACTGAGGCAGCTTCTGTTGTGATCGAAACTGATACAGGTGAAAATGCAACTGAATCTGAGGATATCGCCAGATGACATTGATATGAGAGCCATGTACACGAAAAACCTCTATGTTTTATGTGAAACTGCAGGGAAAACACCTCATTCCTTCATCCACCATACAGATGATTGTTGAAGAGATAAATGGCTTACATGATATTTGTAGTCAGCACACAAAAAATAAATTCAAAGAGGTACTTATAGCGAAAACAAACCTCTCTGATTCTGATGTAGAAGCAGCTTTGAGTAATCTGAGTAATTTGCATGCTTCATGCAGCTTTCCTCTCTTTACGAAATATACCAGGAAGCAGTTTTTCCACAAGAACTTCTCATATGTGCACCCACAACCTATTCACCTAGGGACAGATGAAAACAGAAGAGACAGGTGTGCACAGTACATCCCTGTCAAAGAAACATTGAAAGCTATATTAAAAGATCCTGTGGTATGGCAGGAATGTGTGAAGCCTCACAATGTCCCTCCTACTGGGGTGTTAACTGATGTGTGTGACGGATCAGTGTTCAAAACCAATGCTTTCTGTATGCAGCCAGGTATAAGTTTAAAGCTTATTTTGTACCAGGATGATTTTGAGGTAGTCAAGCCTCTTGGATCGGCAAAGAAAAAGCACAAGATAGTGGGGGGGTACTTACACATGCCAACTTTGGGCCATTCTATCGGTCAAGTGTTGACCACCTGCAGCTGTTGATTTTGTGCACAGAGCAAGATTTCAAATACTTTGGCCATGAGAAATTGTTTTCAAGGATGCTGTCAGATGTGAGAGAGCTAGACAACAGTGGGCTAGTCACTTCTTCAGGTCACACTGTACGGGCAACAGTCTTGTGTATTGTAGGTGACAATTTGGGATCCCACTGTATTAGTGGTTATACTGAAAATGTCAGTACTTCTTCACACATAGGTTTTGCTTGGTACCCAGAGAGGAAATCAGCAATGTGAGTGTCAGGTTTCCAGGGTGGACAGTTGAGAATTACAAAGAGGCAGTGCACCTATTACAATACAGTGAGGCAACAACTGTAAATGGAGTGAAGTTTGACTCACTTTTCAATGGTCTTGAGTATTTTCATGTATGTCAGCCAGGCCTTCCACCATGCATAGGCCATGACTTATCTGAAAGAGTTGTTGCCTATGACCTACCCATTTACATACAGTACTTGGTCAAAGTAAAGAAATGGATGACTTAACCAGCAGCTCTATTGGCGAGTAAAACAGTTCAAGTACCTGGGTTCTGATGCTAGTTCGGTTCCGTCAGAAGTCAGTGAACGTGGAATTAAGATTTGTGGGCAGGCACTCGAGAATTGGTGTTTGCTTAGACTCCTTCCCATCATCATTGTGGACAAAATCAAAGACACCAGGATCAGGTATGCCAGTTAGTGATAATGCTAAAGGAAGTAGTTGAGTTAGTCTGTGCCCCAAAGATATCTGCTGCCCAAGTTAGTTTCCTCCAGGTCCACATACAAGATTATCTTGAAACAAGGAAGCATGTATGTCCCTTTGACAAACTGAAACCAAAGCATCACTACTTCCTCCACTACCCATCTTTGATCATGAAGATTGGCCCACTCATTCGCTTGTGGACATTGAGGTTTGAGAGCAAACATTCATACTTTAAACGATGTGTGAGGAGGACACAAAACTTCAAAAATGTTTGTCAGGCTCTTACAAACAATCACCAGCTGCTTCAAGTCATACATGAACTCCAGCTCATTCTTTCCTCCAGCTTTGCAAGTGAAAGACTCCTCCCCTTACCATGCTGAGCTATACAGCAGTAAGGTACACAATGCTGTTGAGGTGAGCTTGGTCACACTTGGAGAAGTCAAGCGAAGCTAAAAGACAGACAGCAGAAATCCAAGCAGGTGGTGGACCATGTGAGGCGGTGCTGATGCTACTTTCACACTTCAAAGAAAATCGTGCAAGAATGTTCCACATGGTCGACAAAACTTGCATCGCAGATGAGGTTCAGAGAGAACACCTGCCACCCACACCATGCATTGTTGTATGTGGTAAGTGAGAGACAATAGAATGTGTGTGCCCTACATGCAAATAGAGGTATTTAAACTGATGGATTTGTCTGTATGACTTTTTTTCATAGGAGCAAGTCCAATGTCTGCAGCAGCTTTCATGTTGACAGCGGACCAGACGGTGATAACAGAAAACTTGGCGAGCTTCAGCGACGCACTGGTCAGCATGTTCGCCTGTTACTATATCTTCAACATGCATTACCCAGTGAAACTCAGTGGCACAATGGAGTTTCTTCAAAGGTAAATGTACATTAATTCTCTTTTGATTGGTTAGGTTTTAAGTTGAGGGTATTTTCTGCGGCTGGGGCACCTGAAGTGTCACACCCAGCCTCACCCCGGTTGCTTATATCATAGTGTGAAATTGGGCAACATAATTTTCCTCCTTACAGACGTTGACAACAGCTTAAGTTTAAATAACATATTTATTATAGGGTACAGAGTATACTACACTTAGTAGAAACCTACATGACACATACTGACCAACAAACATTTCTCAATTTCCAGTTAAAGCAGTCTGGAACCGGGGCTAGTCCTCAACCTCATTTCAGCTATTTTCCATGTTAACAAAACAGATTGAATAGATTGGTGTGTTATTCTGAGTTGATGTTTTGTTGATATCTGTGTATTTTGTACCACTCCTTTACTTACAGGTGCATCTTCAAGATCAATCCCAACAAGAGCTCCAAAGTACAGCGTCAGGAAAAGAAGAGGAGCAATGCGGTGAACCCCAAAGTCCTGACCCTTATCACCCGCATTTCGGAGTTTGAGTGGAGTGCTTAATGGGTAAGTTGCTTATTGTCACTTTGCATGTATTAAAGCTCTAAGTCGATGTGATTGATTTCAGTCATTTTGAACCTAGTCAAGGTAGATGTTTTGGCTTATACATACAATCTTTCCAGTAAACCGTCTGTACACCTTATCTCCTGTACCGGATACCATTTTTTTTCTTGAAAAAAATTATTGGCAGACATTACTATACAGTAATACAGATGAAGAGAACTTGTATCCACTAGGGGTGCACAATATATTGACTTAATACCATTATCGCAATATCACGTTGTGCAATATCAAAATCTAAAATGTCGCGGAAAGTACGCAATATTCCATTTATTTTGTGGAGAGATGCGTCCGTTGGCTGTGTGTTCGATTTAGAGCCCGCTTGAAACCGCTATATAATGATCATGTTTCATTGGCCAGTTGCCCTGTCACATGCAAGTGTGAGCACACGGGTCCACTACACAAACATACCCTATGGAGCATACCACGTGACATGTGTGCACACATCGACAGCGTGTGAGTGAAGAGAGAGATAGAGACAGCGAAACGAGTCAGTGGGGTGAAAAAAAGGACAGAAAGAAAGCGAGAGAGAGAGAGAGCGAAGTGAGTCAGAGGAGCGAAAGAAAGGAGAGGACAGAAAAGTAAGAAGATGTTGTGGCTCAGGGAGACAACAAAATAACACAGATTGAAGAGGAAACATTAGTGGCTAAAAAGTTACGTGATAGACTGTAACTAATTTTGATCCACGTCACATAAAGCATTACAAACGTATAATCTAAAACAAATATAAACATCTTGGCATTAAATGGAGTCTGGAGTTTAGAAGACTGCGCGATAAATAATGAATGTGTGTCTGGTATTAGCTATAGAGGCAATGCTTCTAAAATGCCTTTGCACTAGATTTGAGATTTAATCAATTTAAATGATTATCATTATCATTCTCAAATGATGTATGCACTGCCAAGAAATACAATAGGCACCTTCACATAAGCTGAAACCGGACTTCTAGCGAACAGCATTCAGATTCCCTTTGCGGTAGCCTACAAAGCTTTGTGTAGCTAGTTTGCAGTCTGTGTCCATGCAATCATTTGTTTTTTCAAAATGATTTTGCTTTTAGTGTTGATTAAGTACCGTGTCTAAAAAGCCAACACCTGTGAGTGGCCCTGTTTGAGAGTTGACAAGTGTTTCTCTACTGTAGAGACTAAACTTCGGGAAATATCCTAAGAAAAACTTGATATTAGATTAGATTCAAGTTTATTGTCATTGATACAACGAAATGCAGTTAGCATCAAACCAGAAGTGCAAATAGAAGAGGGCAGAATTATTTTTTTTTTTTAAGTATTAAGTATAATGTATGTACAAGTGGGATGTATAGACGTGCAATGAAGGCAAATGAAAGTGCAAATGGCAGTTCTGAACCGGTTTGCCATGCACGTCTGGTACTCTAAAAAGTTGGACAGGGTTGGCAGGTCTGCTGTACCACCAGTACAACATGTCCTGTTCTGTAGACATGGCCTTTATTTATTCATGTAGTACCAGTCCAATATGACTGTCAGTTGAAATAAAACCTTGTGTTGTAAGAACTGTTTTCATGTTATGAATCTATTTTGATGGGTTTTCCCATAACTTTTGTGTTTTTACATGTTTAAGAATTCCAAGTTTTTATTAGTTTTGGAATTACATGTTAACACAGTAAACAAGAGATAATCTTTTTTTAAAATGTCAACACAGCACTTTTGATACTGGCCCTATGTTTTTGTAATAATTAAAATGTGTTATAAATACAGTTTGGAGTCCTGTCTAATTTTTGAAAACTTGTAATGCAGGCTTGGTAATATTGTAGACATTGAAGTCAAGAGCCATGGACCACATGGGTATTTCTTTCATGCCAGGGCATGGTAAAACCAAATATAAACTACATTTTAATTTGTGATGATGATGATAATAATATTACTATACTATTAATCACCCTTGAAAACATAAAATCACTGTAACCACACATGCTTAATGACCTGCAATTTTAAGGAAAACACTTTGAATGACTACTGATTTCTGTAATTATACATGCATTTCTTCATTATTATTTTATGTAAAATTACAACTGAATCTGTACAAATAAAATAAATTGACATTAAATTAACAATATTAATGTAATCTGAAATTAAGGTACATTTCCTGTAATTTTAAGGGCGTCTGTTTAAATTACTGCAAATATCTGTAAATCCACTGGCGTGTCATTGTTTTATGGAAAAACAGGAAAAATCTGTCAAAAAATACAGAGCATATCCTGTTAAATAACTTTTTTTTTTTTACAGTGTAGTTTTCCAATTCCTTTACAACAGCAGGCCTACTAGCCTAGCCACTATACTTACCTTACAAAAACAAAATTATTTACCATTTTTGGCAAATGTGGCAGTAATATACATAAATGTGACCTAGCAGCAATTGATAGTTATTGAAACATTAGATACATGAGTGCAATAAGCTTATGAATGGTGCATAGCACACTACAATCACTACTGTAAGGCGCTCTGGATAAGAGCGCCTGTTAAATCAGAGGTTCTCAGACTTTTTGCCTCCTAGGGCCCACTTCATACAAATAAAATATTTTAGGACCCTCCTAAATGACAAACAAAATTTTGATTTCCTAATATGTTTATATACAGTTAGGTCCGGAAATAATTGGACACTGACAGAAGTTTGGTTATTTTGTCAGTTTACCAAACCCTTGGGGGCCTAAGATTTGTTTTTCGGTTTTCCCATACTTTTACATTTGGGCTTATAAAAATATGTAATGTTTATGGATCATCATGTATTTGGCATCAAATGATTCTAAATAACCTCAGCTAATATAAGCATGCATGTTAATGTACTTATAAGCTAGTATTTGAGTGAAAAATGCACAATAAAATAAATAATTTTTAAAAGCGAAATCAGATTATTTCTACATATCATTGAATTCTGACCACAACACAACAATTCAGAACATTTCTCCCAATACAAATGTTCTGTGCAATAGGGATGTGCATTGGACCATATTTTACTGTTCGAATAGTGTGTTGTTATTCGAATAGTATTCGGTTAACCGAAATACATGTTTTTAAAAACTACCGATACCACATGAGCGCTACTACATAACGCGCGAAGGACAGGATGTTGTTCTCATGTAACATCGGCTCAATGACCGTTCGTGTGACAAAAAAGAGATTGCGTGTATGGAGGAAGCTGTGTGGTTGACACGCAAAACTACAGAACTAGAAGACAATATTAATCAACACACAACATTGAGATTATTGGATGGAAGAGTCTAGAGAAGCTGTAGTTTGCTAAGCTAGCCAACTATATGCTATTTGCTTAACTCACCGTTTTCTGCACTCTCAACCGCCTTTCGATTCCACAGCTGAACTTTACGTTGCGTTTTGTGGCCAAATATTTTTTCCGGAGGTAACATTAATTCAGTAAATATATTCCATCTTCCCTTGAATTAGTTAACTTTCATCTACAACAAACACGTGTGAAGGAGCGCATGTTATAAAACGACTTAAAACATTATACTTTTTTTAAATGTCATGTTATATCATATTTAAACATTTTTGATTGGAATTTTAAAATTATTTAGAAAAATAACATTCAAGTCAATTTATTTCAAGGAAAAAAATACATACGTAAAAAATGGGGGTTAATTGAACACACACACAAGTATTCGAATACTAAATACATTTCCGGTATTCGAATATTCGACGATTCGTGCCCATCCCTACTTTGCAAACCCTTTTTCTTACAAAAATATGCATTGTTTCACAATAAATGTGAACAGAACAATGAAATAATTCACCTTTTGTGCAAGCAGTCCAATACGTTTTTGACACCCATTTTTCTATTTATCATTGAAGTCAGACCAAACAACCAGGTGGAACAGTTCTCCCATTCCAAACAATTTTCAAACCTTTTTTCTTACACAAATATGCATTGTATCACAATAAATGTAAACAATTAAATAATTCACCCTTTGTGCATGCAGTCCAATATGTTTATGACACCCATTATTATTTTTCTATTTATCAGTGATATCAGACCACACAATCATGTGGAACAGTTCTCCCATTCCAAATATGCAAAGCAGACAATATCTATAATGATCACATTTGTATTACATTATTTCATGATAAATAGGTTATTTGATGTTACTTACCAGTCCTATATTTGGACTCTGTTCTTGTGCTCCGTTAGCATCTTGTTAGCATTCCTCCTTTGTGTTCTGGTAACTCAGCTATCCAGCGTGTGAAAACCGAAAAGGACTAGGGCTACATTGAGTGAAAGTGTTTTTTCGTCTTGCCATTTTATACTGATAATAATAATACTTATAAAGCTGTTGATAACACGTATCCTTTCTTTGTCTATGTGCTGTGTTAGCGTGCTCTGTAAGCATGCTACGTTAGCTTACTGAGTTTGCCTCTGTGTTCTAGTCACTGAGTACTTACAGAAAACGAAACTCATTATGTCCCACCCCCCAACCTTTTGGTTTGCTAGAATGCATAACAGTTACCTTCGCCTGATTGGGTAAAAGAAAATATTTTGCATAGCAACATCCTTCCATTGGTCGATTGTGCATTGGATTCTGCCAAGCAACAGCCCATCCATTGGTCAGGTGCACTAGGGTTAGGTTGCATTTGGACTAGATGACAACAACCAGGAAATGCCCCACGTAAACACAACGCATACTGCTCTTTTCAGCAGAATCTCAGGAAAACAGCAAAGAAAATCGATTCTCGCTATCATAAACTGCTTTGAAGATATTTCATTTTTACGACAGATGACGTCATTTTTTTTAGGCAAATCAGACCTCCCCGGCCTCAGAGGGGTAATATATTCAAGTTACAGTTAACTTGAATATGTTTTGGTAAACAGCCAAAATAACAAAACTTGTGTCATTCTATTCGGACCAAACTATATATTTTTAGATATACATTTACAAAATGGATTTCATCCATTTTTTTGCCGTCACCAATATACTCTAACGTACTGTAGCAACCTTCATAAGGCCACAACTCACCCCTCTAAAAGAGATGTCCCTGTTTGAAGCCAAACATCATGGGTTCGACATTTTAAAAATGTGTTAAATATTTTCAAAAATACACATTTTCCAAATGTATTGAAAATATATACTGCTCAAAAGAATTAAGGGATTACGTAATCATCACAGTACAACACAAAACTAATTACACTTCAGGGATATCAATCTGTCCAGTTAGGAAGCATAAGCGATTGTGAATCAATGTCACCTGTTTTGGTTTAAATGAAAGTGACAACAGGTGCCCTGTAGAGGCAACTGCAAGACAAAGCCCAAAAAAGGAATGGTTTTACAGATGTTGGCCACAGACAATTCCTCAATTGGGCTGTACTCTGCTGGCAATACTCGGCCCTCATTCAGGGTGGTTGCGGTTGGTTGGGTGTCCCTTTGGTTGATGCTTGGCAATGTGGTTGGATTGATTTCCTGCCTGTTGGGCCTTGTCCGGGACCTCCCCCGGATAGGGCCACAGTGTCACTGGACCCCCCCCGTCTCAGCCCCAAGGTCTTACGCTGCTATATTATTGTGCTGGGGGAGTAGGGTCAGTTCTCCTTCTCCACGATAAATCCTTGTAGATCTAAGGAATGCATTTTCTAAATTTTCCCTGCCTCCTGCCCTGTTTTAAACTTAGGAGGACATGAGGTCTTGGCCCACACCTCCGGAATACCAGGCTTGAAAGACTCGTTGCTGTCCCTGTCCAAAGTCCTCCTGGTTTTGTTGCAGATCAAGAAGATATCTGACGATTTCAGCTGCCACTATGCTGACCCCCCTCCCCCGTGTTGTCCCTGTATTTGTCCATCTGGTCATGCTTCCAACCTGGAAGGGTTTGGAAGCATGACCAGAGTTTAGGTTTAGGTTTAAATAGACTCTGGACTCAGCCCACATGCATTTATTAATCATTACAATTTGTACTCTTAATATGTTCACCCAACACAGCCAGAAGAGGACTGGCCACCCCTCTGAGCCTGATTCCTCTCTAGGTTTCTTCCTAAATTTCGGCCTTCTTAGGGAGTTTTTCCTAGCCACTGGAATTCAACACTACTGTTGTTTGCTCCTTGGGGTTTAAGGACGGTTGTTTTGTAAAAGCACTTTGTGACAACTGCTGATGCAAAAAGGGCTTTATAAATAAATTTGATTGATTGATTGCTCTCTCTCCTTATCCTTCCAAACTGATTCTTCTCTAGTTTTGCATTTTGCTAGTGTCCTTGTCACTACTGGTAGCATGAGGCGGTACCTGCAGCACATTCAGGTTGCACAGGCAGTCCAGCTCCTCCAGGATGACACATCCATACATGCCATCGAAACATCAAGCATGAACAATTTGGCGGTGGGTCAGTGATGGTCTGGGGAGGCAAATCCTCAGAGGGTTGCACAGATCTCCATGTGCTAGCCAATGGTACCCTGACTTGCTGTTAGGTACCGGGATGAAATCCTCAGACCCATTGTCAGACCTTACGTTGATGCAGTGGGCCCTGGGTTTCTCCTAGTGCAGGACAATGCCCAGCCTTATGTGGCCAGAGTGTGTAGGCAATTCTTGATGTTGAAGGCATTGATGTCATTGACTGGCCATCACATTCCCCAGACCTGAATCCAATTGAGAACGTCTAGGACAATATGTATCGGTGCATCCAACGCTGCCGAGTAGCACCACAGACTGTCCAGGAGCTCACTGATGCCCTAAACCAGGTCTGGAAGGAGATCCCCCAGGACACCATCCGCCGTCTCATCAGGAGCATGCCCAGATGTTGTCGGGAGTGCACACAGGCATGTGGGGGCCATACACAATACTGAGTCACTTTATGAGTTGCCGTGATTAAATTCATGCAAATTGGAACAGCCTGTGATTTCAATTGTTTACTTTGATTTTCTGTGTTTTTGGAGTTTGAATCCAGCCCTCAGTCAGTTGGTAATTATGGATTCCATTGACCATTACTACGTCATTTTATTCTCAACAAATTACACAATATACAGTAAAGATTTTGATCTTTAATATATTTCCTTCATCGAGACCCAATGTGTGATTTAATTTTTTTGAGCAGTGTATATTCAGTATATATTTTCTAATACATTTTCAAATGCATCTAAAACATGTTTATTTTCTACGTATTTGGTATAATATTTGTAAATTAATTCTAAATGTTTTAATTACATTTCCTTAAATACTGTTGAAACTCAGCAAATTCCTCAGTAATACGATTTACAATCAAAAGTCTTCAAACATGAATAGCAGTTGGTTATGTCGATTTTTTTCGGCTGCACGGGAGCAAGTCAACGGCACGTTAGAATCAGAAGATACACTAACTGCAAGATGGGTTGTCTTATGGCTAAAGGGGGCTTTATATACTCTTGACCAAAAGGTTGAGGCTTTGTTACAAACGGTGTGAAAACACAGGAGGACTGGCGCCAAATTCTATTGCCATCTTCCTTTGTTTTCTCCAACAATGGAACAAAGAAACCGACACGCCCACATTTACATTTATTCAGTTAGTTTCACCCAAAACTAAACTCTTGGTCTTACTTCTCAATTATAGCTTGATATCCTGGAGAACATTTACTGGTAACAAAATATCAAATATAGCTGCCGAAGGTGCTCTTATCCAGAGTGACTTACAATAAGTACAGGTACATTTTCCTGGAATAAATTAGGGTGGAGTGCTTTGCCCTAGGACACAACATTTGGCTCAATTGGGAATCAAACAGAACTTTACAATTACAAATTTCACTCTAACTACAGAGCCACTTGAACGCACGCACACACACACACACACACACAAACACACACACACACACACACACACAGAGACACTCACAAAACACTCAGCATGAATCCAGGTTTGCGTGGCATCTATAAAACAAATAATATTGTTAGTCAATTTGAAATATATTTTATGGAAACCTTAATTTTAACCATGGAATTGATCTGAAATCTAACAGGACAATAAAAGTTATACACTGGGTGTCAAAAGTTTGGAATAATTTACAAATGTTGCTCTTTTGAAAGGACCTTTTTACTTTTATTCACCAACGTGGTATTCAACTGATCAAAGTATAGTCGGGACATCAATGATGTAAAAAACATTACTATTTAAGTCTTTCTGATTAAATCTACACAGGCCTCATTTCCAACAACCATTACTCCAACACCTTATCCTTGAGTGATCATGCCAAATTGCTAATGTGGTACTAGAACATCACTTTTAATTAGAGCCCGACCGATTTGTCGGCGGGCCGTTATTATCGGCCGATATTAGGCATTTTCCAAACTATCGGTATCGGCATTTATAAATATAAATGAATATTTAAAAAATAAAATAAAAACGGACGAAACACCCTTCAACCATGTTATCAGTGTTGGCGTTGCATAGTTTGTCCACCAGAGGGCACTCTACAACGTCCCTGTTGGCAACACTCGTGTTTAGAACGCCACAAACCCTACAACCAGCTGATCCAGCCAGAGTTGGGCAGAGTGAACGAGTTATCCACGACTGAGATCATCAGTGAAGTGTGCTCATGGTAAGTTGGCAACTGTCAAGTCATACCTTGCTTGAATAACAATTAAAAGAACATCTCCATCAGTTCTCTTAACTCAAATAAGCAGGACAAAATTTGTGACTACCATGTCCAGTTTTGCTGCTGTTACATGTTAGCCAAGAGTGAAACGGAATTAGCTAGTAATTATGTTACGTGTTACAGTATAGTTGACTGACTGTCGGTTTAACTCTTGACAATGTGACTGAAGATGTATTTCTTTAGTAGCGTGACAGTTATAGCAATGAGACGTATCATCTCTCCCCAGCCCGTTATTTTAAATAAGTATGTTTTACAATAATTTGCAGTATGACGTTATCCATTGCTAAATTATGGCTTATCATAGACTTTAGCTAACCACAAAGCTAGCTAATGTCATGGCTATCAGTGGAAGACCGCTAACATTAATGAGCTTGGAAACCACAACGAAATTATTCTGCCTAAATAAAGTAATGATTACTCTATTTATAACTAGCATATCTGTAGTTACAGTCCCTGCATTGTAAAACGTAAGTTAGGCATGCGAGGAGTGAACATTTAGACATAGAGAAAAGGTAACAAACACAGCTTGTGCATACAAGTTAGCTTTTCTTTGCGTCAAATCCAATGACGCAAGTGTGCGTTGCTGACTGTCGTTCAGCCGCAGCATTAACGAGTCACATAATGGATTTAGTGCATCACTAAGTAGTAGATTTTAGAAGGCAGGCAGCAAATGATGATTGAAAATGGTTTGTTGTAGCTTGATGGATAGAATTAAAAGAGTGAAGGTAAAGGGATAAGCAAGTTGACATTGTAATTATAAGGTAGCTTATAAGGCAATAGGGACTAACTATTACACACAAAAAAAACATTAGAAGTGACCTTTGTCTTGTTTAATAATAATACAAATGATGATAATAATATCATCATTGTTTTTTTTATTATTACTGTCAATAATAATAGTAGTAGTAATAGTTGTGGCTGTAGCAGCAATCATTTTGTTTTTATTTTTTATGTCTCACCTGTCTTGTTTACTTTATATTTTGACAGATAGCAAGTGGTGGATGAAGTCAAGTATGGGAGTATTTCACAAAAGGCCCATCAGGTACAGTCACATGCAACATCTGTACAGTCTCTGTGAGCCAGGGATCTGGCAGCCTCAAATTTAAAAATACATCCAACTTGTGAGCACACCTTAAATCAAAACACAAAGACATCTACGAGAAGGCGCAAAAAGATGCACAGCCTCAAGTTCCAACCACATCATTGACATAGCCAACCCTAAAACAAGTGCTAGAGAAAACCACAAAATGGACACTAAATGATCCAAGAACAGAGGAAATGGACAAACTCCTGATGGAGATGATAGCCACTGACATCCTGCCTTTTGCAGTTGTTGAGGGTGCAGGGTTTAAAAGGGTTATGGCCAAGGCAGAGCCCAGATACCCATTAAAAACAGAGAAATGTTTCCGTACAAAGAAGATGGATGAGATTTATACAGGAGTCGTAAGCAAAATAAAGAAACTGCTGTCAGTTAAAAATGCAAGAAACAGCATTTCTTTTACCACTGACTGTTGGTCAGGTTCAAATGAAGCACTCATGAGCTTGACTGCTCATTTCATTGATAAGAATTGGAAAAAGGTCCAACTTGTCTTGAATGTCAAATCCTTGTCACAGTCCCACACAGGACAGTACATTGGAGAGACATTTTTGTCCATGCTTGAGGAATGGGAAATTGATGAGGAGCGGGTCATGCTTGTGCTCAGAGACAGTGGGGCAAATATGGTCAAAGGCATGCGCCTTGTTGAGATGCCAGACCTGAGCTGTAGTGCTCACATACTGCACCTGGTTATAAATGATGGCCTTAGTTCCCAAAGAGTGGTGATGGACATTCTGGCAAAGCTCAAGAAAATTGCTACACACTTCAACCACTCTGTTACGGCACTGCAACGCCTGTCTAAAATTCAGGAGGAGGTAGGTGTCCCACAGCATTCTATCATACAGGCAGTACAGATGAGGTGGAACTCTATACTACACATGTTGGTGAGGGTGATCAAACAAAAAAGAGCCATCACTGCATATGCTAGCGACCATGGACATTTCTCATGTCTGTCAGCAGAGGAATGGTCGGTCCATTGTGTCGAACCTGGCAGAGACCCTTGGACCACTGGAGGAGGTGACACTGGAATTCAGTAGAGCAGACTCATCCACATCCTGCATTTTACCATGCACAGCAGTGTTACGCCGTTTACTTGAGTCAGAGGGACCAACCACCAGGGGTATTCAAACCATGAGAAAAACCATGCTGGATAGCTTGCAAAAAAGGTTTGCAAAAGTTAAGGATTCTAAAGAGGTGGTGCTTGCCTGTGTCCTTGACCCACGATACAAAGAGCGTCCTTTGGTACCAGAAATTCTGACAAAAGTGAAAACCTGGCTGAAAGAGACTATGGAGACCAGTCCACCAGATTCTGCCCCTGAAACTCCATCTGAGGAGAGCGATTCCAAAAGGCCGAGAACAGAGGACCAAGTACCCAGTCTCTTAGACTCGCTTTACGACACTGTGCTCCTTCCATCCACCAGTGAGGCAGTAGAACTAGAGGGGATCATCGAAGAGCTAGAACGATACTTCAGAGAGCCTGTCATTGACAGAAAGAGTGGAAATCCATATGATTGGTGGAAACAACACCAACCGTTTCACCAGTCAGCTTTGGCAAGGCAGTACCTCCCCTGTCCACCCTCCTCTGTGGTGAGCGAAAGAGTGTTCAGCACCATAGGGAATATTTATGAGGATAGGCAAAGCTCTTTGAAAGGAGAGAATGCAGAGAAACTTTGCTTCTTGTACTACAACCTGCCTCTGCTGGACTGGAGCCATTGTGGACTGACTGATTCAGTACACTACCTCATATACTGTATATATTTTATATTTTGCTGTTGTTGTTATTTATCAGAACTTATAGAACTTAACAGAAATTTTTTTTTTCCAGTCTTGTTCAAAGTTATATTTATGAAGCTTACCAAGTCTATTAATACTGGGAACTATGATTTTTGTTGTTGTTGTGTTTTTGTTCAAAGGACTTTCATATCTTAAGTTTGTATTTTCATACATTTTATTTATCAGAACTTTAATATATTTTGATGTTCCTCTGTTCTGTTGTCACAATAAAACAAACAAGTTTATTTTTAAACTGCATTATCATATTATTTTAGTGAGGACTCATAAATAACTACAAATAACTAATGTTAGGGAAATCTGTTTGTTTTGTTACGCGTTTTTGGATTTTAAAAAAAAATATATATCGGCCAATATATCGCAATATCGGATTTTAAATCACCAAATATTTGTATCGATATCGGCCTTAAAAATCCTTTATCGGTCGGGCTCTACTTTTAATTATATCAAAAACAGCTAAAAGCTATTTGGTTTGATAAATTAAGCTTTACATGGTCTTTGTGTTTTTGAGTTACCACAGTAAGTAGTAGACTGGCATGTATTGAGGTCAATATTAGGTCAAAAAGTGCAAAAAAGAAACAGCTCACTGTAGAAACCAGTCAGTCAATCAATGTTTGGAGGAATGAAAGATGCAGAAGTAGAAAATGTACAATTAAACAAAAGAGTAAGTACATCAGAATATCTAATTTCAGAAATGGACGCCTCACATCCTCAGCTTCATTTAATTCCTTTCTGCCATTTGTAACCTAATACCAAACTTAACACATGGCAGTGCATTACATACTGTGACAACTCAATAACACAGACAACGTTAAGTTTAATTTAAATAAACCAAATAGGTTTCAGCTGGGTTTAATATAATGGAAAATTATTTTCTAGTACCAAACAAGCATTTTAGAATTATTTAAGGATGAGGTGTTGTAAAAACTTCCCTTAGTGTCTTTCAGAATTCACCTAGCAAATGTACACACTGAAAATGGAAAACACTATTGCAAAGATAAAGTTAAAAATTATTTTAAAACTAGCCAAGCAACTTTGACATTTAAGTTAGTAAAATACAGGGCTGAACTTTTGTTAAGTGAGGGTGAAACATTTTTGTAAAGCTCCTGAATTCTAAAATTGTACACAATTGAATATCCTGCTGAGACATGGTGCACCAAGTCATGTAGGCTGAATTACCATGACAGTGAAACATGTAGAACGTCATTACAGCGTGACAACAAAATGTTTTAATATTAAAGAATTTGGTGGATAACTGATAGACCCTCTGATAACTCTCCTTAAACGTCCTAATATCGGTCGTCAATCTCTTAGATTATTTCATCTGTACTGTGTGATGGCAATTCCAACGATAGACACTCATCAAGGAGTAAGTACAGAGACAAAATTCTCTTGGCACAATTAGCAGTTTATTTGCAAATAGAGAGACGCGTCAAACGCTTACAGGATAATCATCTGAGGAGTCTCTAAATTAATACATGACAATCATCAGTACTTAAAGGGGAAAAAGGGGTGTGGTAAGATGCTGCCCAGCTGTCCTATGTCAATAAAACTCATTCCCTTTGTTCTATCACAATCCTAAGTTTTAACCAAGGGGCAGGCTGTCCTCCCCCACATGGGTAACCTCTTCAACTCTGAAGAGGACTTACATCATCTGGACAAACAATAGATAGACTCTGATGGGTTATACAGATAGGCAGATTTACAAGTAACCCTATAATCTGCTGATACCATTCAATGATGCCCCCTCTCCTACATTCCTAAGGAGCAAAGGACACATACCCTTTATTGGTCTAGGCAGAAGAACAGATGGTCAGAGTACCTAATAATGCTCAGATATTAGGCAGACAGGTGTGTCACAAACAAAGTAAAGAGTTACATACCAGGCAATAGAAAACAACATTTCTCAAATGTACCTTAATTCAAAAATGTCCACAACAATCCATCTTCTTGATACCAAATCTACCCTTTGATATCAATCCTAAAACAGTTTACTCATTAGGATGTAGACTGCAACAAAACAGTACTCTGTAACAACATGACCCTGTCGATATCATTACCCTATTGATTAGAGAACGGAACAAATCTGAAATGTCTGGATCCTCATTTACATGCTTCTAAACCATTACCTGCGTATTAACTCCAAGATCACACATTTTCATTATACCGGACTGTAACATAGTACAGCAAAACCTTTTATGTTAAAAACACTGGACAAAGGAATTTCAGGTGACACATATATACTGACAGTATAGGATATGTAGCATCGACACGTGGGTGTGTAAACACCAATCACTGAATACATCCTTCAATTTGTTACTGGTACAAAGTCCTCTTATGCCAATTGCTCGATACACTGAAAGTCCTCTCATGGTTCCAATAAGATGTACTTCCTAAGTCATCACAAATGTTCTGCTCCTCCAAACATCAGACAGTCAGTTATGAACCATTTCTTGGCAGACCGATGTAACAGAACGTAAATGTCAGATGTATATTCCAAGGTGTTGTCCTTCATAGTGCAAATGCAGATTAGAATGACAAAGCTCTAGCTGTCTCCATTCTAGCTGCTTTATCAGCCAGGTGAGGAGAATCTGTGTGCTCTCCTTTGTGAATGCCAAGATGACCAGTTTCATCTAAGGGCTCTCTAGCTGCAGGCCGGGTCGGAAGTGAT
Organism: Esox masquinongy; assembly: GCA_016801175.1. NCBI lineage: Eukaryota > Metazoa > Chordata > Actinopteri > Esociformes > Esocidae > Esox > Esox masquinongy. The sequence continues at coordinate 21,742 of JACXGI010008851.1, forward strand.
AGTCACTAGTACCAAAAAGCTCACTTTTTCAGTGACTTCAATTCACTGTGCCTAATCTTCAAACACCGAAGCCCTCCTGTAGCGTGTCGTCGACCCCAGGTTCCTCTCTCAGCTACCTGGACAGCAGATGAGGTGTACCTGGTATGGACCCAATCAGCGTGGCATGATGTTGTGCAGTTGGTCTTTTCGTGCCCCAGTAAACGTTTGTCCAGAACCGGAGCTCTCCTTAGGTCCTCCCGTCGGTTGGTGGTTGCCTTCTTCCTCTCGAGGCAGAATCATCAGGACTAGAATTAGTCCAGCTCACAGTTGTCCTTTAAGCCAAATTCAGTCTCTCTGGCTCCAACCAGTCTTATTGCTGAATCGCTTTCAAGTGTCCTGTACCTGTCGGTGAATTCTCCTTGAGAAGATTAGTTGCAACTGCACAGTACACAAACAAAAATGTCCATTACATTAGCTTGTTGCTTCTTGTTAATGCATTAGAACCCAGTCCTACCAAACACTTGTATACCTGTATATCTAATATCTTTCTGTTTCCTTTGTCTAAATAGATTAGAACAGTTATAAACAGTAACAGTGTAGTGGAAACACTATTTCTGGTGCTTCTGTTCTACTGTTCCACTCTTTTCTATAGTTGGTTTAACAACCAACAAATAACAAAACAACAAAACAGAAGAACAATTTCCTATTATTGTTCCAATTACTCATTGGAAAGAGTAGTTCATGAACAATTCTCAGTTCATCATCTAACCAGAACTCAGTTGATATATAATTACATCTGATTGTTTTGTCTCGGAACTACAATCAAATTCACCTTTGTTTAACACAAATTATTAAAAACCTTATTGCCAATCAAAACATTTCATACCATCTTGAAGCTCAAATAACATGACTGTTATTTAACCTTTAATTACTCCACCAAATGTTGCATAGTGTCAGTTTCCCCTAAGCACTGACACAGAAAAGACACTGTAATCCTGTCATAAATCATGACCCCCCTTATGTCCTGTCTCCCCAGACCTTCTCCTGAAACAGGGTGTGAGGGTCTTGATTAAATGTGAGTGACCCAATCTTGTTCTATAAACGTGTTACACTATTACACAGGGAAATAAAGAATCCAGATACAATTTCCATCTTTTTGTACTCTTCCACTCTCGTCTGTACTAGATAAACTCTCAAAGTAATAGTTACAATTTCCTCTTAAGAATCTCTACTTTAAAGAAAGTCTCAACCTAGTGTCAATTTAAATTTTGATCTATTTGATGTTTGAGAGATAACTGATGGTCGTAACCAATCAAAACCAGAATAATGAACACAAAGAGTTCAGTGTAGCCAAATTAGAAAACAATTTTGATAATGTCACCAGTAAATCTGTTTCTTCTCTAAGGAGTTCAAACGAGACAGAAACCCATTTCAAGCAGCCCCCCCCCTCCACACACACACTGGTGTTTGTGTGAGTGAGTAGTGCACTCCAGGGGGTCTGTACCTCTCTTTACAATTTAGTCTATGTAAAACTTCTCAACTTGTTTTCTAGAATAGAACATAATGCAGAATTACTTTCTCAGTTTCACTTAAAACATAAGAAAACTTAGTAAACTTGTAAGGAATAACAAAAATGTGCTCCCTGCACCTTTTTACCCACTTATTCCATAATGCATGAGATTAATATGATTACTTCTAATCAAATATCACACAAACTGAACAGTCACATTCTCATAGTCACTATTCATCCCAACAAATGTGTTCTTTCTTAGCTAAACCAAATCAAAATGGTAAGATGTATTCTACTCAACCATAACCATGTTAGATTTTACATCAAACAAACTATTTCCAAAAACCCAAATTAGACAAACACTGTGAATGGACACTAAGGGATGCTGATTTTAACAGATGCCAATTTTCTGTTATAACTATGGAAACAGAACAATCCAAATCTTGATGTAACTCTTTAAGTACCTATTTAATTCGCTTTGAACTCTAAGTTCAAGTCTTTTTCATCATAGATAATCATTTCATACATTCCCCCCCTGCTTTCACGACAGAGTCAACGGAAAATGACTCCATGCGTGAAAGCAGAACCATTACAGGACGGACATGAAAAAAAGAAAATCGATAGTAGGGATTAATCTAACATTCAGTCAGTAAAGAGTCGCAAACTGAATATCCATCAAAAACTAATTTGAAAATGATAAAAACCCAACATCCACAAACAAAATCAAAAAAACAACAATCACACGGTTGCTCGGGTGAAGGGTGAAGGAATTATAAGCCATAAAACCTATAGACAAAGTTGGCTTACCCAGTGAAACAACTCCCAAATTAGCATATCAAAATTTGCATTTCCACAGGCAATGGCCAAACTACTTTGTGACAACACAAATGTCATGTCTCAATTAACCTCCTAAAGTTTGGGGAATTTCTCCAACTTTGATACATGTCTATTTTATTCCAAATAATGGCGGTCAGCCAAAACCAAAATCACAACTTTCATGCATATTTCACGCATCGACAGCAAGATTGTTTCAGTAACTAATAATGGGGGATGACTGTAGGTGTCTACCCGCACTACAAGTAGGTTTCAAAACCATACATTTTGACATGAAAGCTATTGAGAGGAAAACATAGTTAGCTCGCACTTAACGTTTGATTAACCCAAAACTGAACATACTCATGTTGGGGAAATTACCACAGGTGCGAACAGTCAGAACTCTCGAGTTCGACCCGTAGTACTAATCTACTTTGATTTAATGGGAAAGGTTGGTAGAGGCCAACCCAGGGGGTCTGCCCCCCTTCCTGGAGCCCAGGACTCTTCCCTAGTACTGACAGGCCATTGTTTAAAACGTTAATGAAACGTAAGATTCCACACAAAAAAACGTGACATGGTCTTCAGACTGTCTGTAGTAAGAGACGTCATGCTTTCAACTTAGCCGATATCCTACGTTAACTGAAGGTTGAGAGTTATTACCCTACTCATCTAATATCGTTGCTGTTTGTAAAACAAATTGCTTATCTTATCAACACAGCAACAGCAGGGAGAAAAAACTCTCAAGAAAGGCCAAGTTAACAGAAAACAGTTGCATGATGTCACTAAAATCAATGAGTAATCCCAAGGACACTCAATCTAGATCTCTAAACACTGTTGCATCAAAACCCTTTGTGTATTTGTCAATTTACAAGTTTAGAATTCAAACTCCGTTAACGAGTATCTGGCATCGGATTACAAACACAAAGTGAAACTACATTATTTAACCAAACCCAATTCAACATTTTAAATAGGACATCTAATTTCACAGGCTTGGCTATTTTACTCTCTGTTGCAGGCTATGACTATATTGGATGCGAATCCAGGCTTCATGGGAAACAGCGTGTTCTCGTAACGTTAAAGACTATCGTCATGTGGTTCTTTATTCCACTACTCCATACAAGGAGAGAGAAACAATATTTTAACCCTTCATAATGAAACCACGAGAGTATTTTTTTTTTCCGAACTAGGAAACATAATTTTACAAAGTTCCAATTCATCACTCGGATTGAATGTAGGAAATGAGTGTTGTATCGAATCCTAAGTTATCAGGCGAATACCAGCCACCAGCACAACACTGGAAGGCACATTTCAATTTCGCGGAATCGGCGATAAGGCAAAAGCCTGAGTGGGCCTCGCCAAAGAATCACATTAACGACGCAATGAATGCGTTCACCCAAGTGAACACCAAACAAAGCAAAACCTCGTGAATTCAAAACTTCCAGGTAAACAACAATCTCGGTAAACAAGGTCAAAAATTCCACCAAGGAATACAAAATGCAGCCAATCGGAACCCTCGTGCACAGGGAATACCAAAAAGGAAAAATGCATTTACTAGGTCGACCATAACCAGGGATTGACAATTCAATTACCCGATTGCGTCTCCCGGTCTGCAACTTCTTAATTTTCCCCTGCTCGTGTTCATCCAACTTCACTCTCAATCCATGCAGTCGTCCCTGACAAAAACTGGCATTCGACGGAAAGCCCAAAAGCTCCCAAAGATACAGTGTTCACATGTCCAGACACCATAAACGTCAGACAATTTTTGCCGGCCCATCGTAAACGTGAGAGACCGGCAAAGATTTACTGCCGCACTTACCCATCATTAAACCCAGCAAACCTAAGCGTGGCGAAAACGCCGGATCCAGAGCGAACACAATGGTGCGGTCGTCAAGCCGCCACCAGTCACCCTGGTACCTCGATTAACGTGCCCAGCATGCGTTAATAAGCTCGTCAGCCCTTTCGCGAGATATTCCCCACACCGGTGTTTTATACAGTGGTCCAACCACCGTACTGTTAACAGTTTTCTATAAGGTCTAACCTTATACTGCAGATTTTCAAGCGTATTGTGCTCTTACCTCCTGAGTTCTAAATTTCAGCCCGGGTACCTGTACTGATGAATCCCGAAAATCATTTAAGCCGGGCGCCCTGACTCTCACCCCTTTCGCAGCCAGTCCACGGGCGGGGGAGGATTTTAGGCTCCAGAGACCCAGTCTCCGGCCGTGCACGGTTGACCCGCTAGGATATGATTTCGAGACACCAGGTTAAGTAACCAAGAACGAGCTCCCAAAGTGTGATGGCAATTCCATCGATAGACACTCTTCAAGGAGTAAGTACAGAGACAAAATTCTCTTGGCGCAATTAGCAGTTTATTTGCAAATAGAGACGCGTCAAACGCTTACAGGATAATCATCTAAGGAGTCTCTAAATTAATACATGACAATCATCAGTACTTAAAGGGGAAAAAGGGGTGTGGTAAGATGCTGTCCAGCTGTCCTATGTCAATAAAACTCATTCCCTTTGTTCTATCACAATCCTAAGTTTTAACCAAGGGGCAGGGTGTCCTCCCCCACATTGGTAACCTCTTGAACTCTAAAGAGGTCTTACATCATCTGGACAAACAATAGATAGGCAGATTTACGAGTAACCCTATAATCTGCTGATACCATTCAATGATGCCCCCTCTCCTACATTCCTAAGGAGCAAAGGACAGATACCCTTTATTGGTCTAGGCAGAAGAACAGATGGTTAGACTACATAATAATGCTCAGATATTAGGCAGACGTGTGTTACAAACAAAGTAAAGAGTTACATATCTGGCAATAGAAAAGACATTTCTCAAATGTACCTTAATTAAAAAATTTCCACAACAACTGATGCTAGAAGAGAGATCTTTAGCCAGTCTTAAAACAGCTTTGTTAGCTGTCTATAGCGTAGCTCCCCAGCAAAGCATTAATCAACTAGCTAGCGAACTTCATGTAGCTCAATTAGTAAATTAGCTAGCTACAATACTGCATACAAAACAGCTGTAAGATGTTAGGTTGTTATCTACCATCAACCTTGTTTGAAACAGGAACTAGCTCCCTATGTCAATGAGAGAGCGGGCAATGTATGCTTTACCTACTTGTGCACAACCTTGTGAGAAATAAGGTTGCTAACTAGCTCAATCAAACATACCTTACTGTGCGATATAATGCTTCGCTTCAGGAAAACTCACACGCAAGCAGCTTCTGTTGCGAAGAAGTCTAGCTGCACATACCAGTACCAGAAACGATTATGAAACAAAGAGGCGAGATGTCAGAGTTTGATACCCTCTGGCTCTGAGTATTTTTCTGTTGCCTTGGCCTGCCTGCCACTATAAAATTACTGCCAGGTGCTGAAGCACGTCATCCTAATCTTTTCACCATAAAAAGTGGAAGAGGGGGACAATAATGCAATTTCGAAATGTGGAGGGGACAAATCCCTAGTGAAATGTCCGCCTTCGTAAAATACCATTTTCAAAAATCTGGCTTTCCAATAGCTTGTTTAACAGTTTCCATTTCCAGTGTACAGGCTACATTAGATCACTTTTGACAGGAAATGTTGCAACAATTAGGCCTATTATATCTATAAACGTTTCCAAAATATACAACAACAATTTAACAAATAGGCTAATATCCCCATTACAATACCTAGCTTCATTTGAAACATAGCCACAAATCCAACTGGTCTACTTACGATTTGAATACAAGTGTTGTGTCCTCTTGGAAAGCTCGTAATGTTCCGAAATACTACCACCTTGTAAAAGGGAGCAGGTGTGACCTAACGAACAATTTAAGCTGTCGATGGGATTGGACGTGACAAGGTCATTGATTATTAATTGACAGGAAGTCACATGGCAAAAAACATTACCGGCTGCAAAAGTAAAGTCTTACCAAGGGAAATTAGTTAGAAAAAAAGATCTGCTAAAATCATATATCTATGTGTACAATAATATATGATTTGTGTAACATTTAACAAGAAAATAACCTCACTGGACACACATACTCTAGACTATTTATTTAAAAAAAACAGAAACAAATGCTTTAGACAAACATATTACCTCGAATACCCTCAAATATTATAGTGTTTTTTTTTACAAGAAATGAGACAAATATTAAAATAAAGGTCTTCTTTACAAGGGGAAAATAAAATGATAAAATTGACTTATTTTGAATAATAATTTCAATAGGGTTAGAATTTACACAGGCATTCATCATCCATAGCCTAAACCTTAAGATGGTTTGCACTGGAATATAGCTTATGGCAGCAGCAATTTCAACTGCCAAGATCAACTTACTGTTCAAGGAGATTTACAAACACCTAACAGTTGCTCTTCCTAAAATAAGAGTTCCCTCAAAATAATAGCCAAATATAAACAAAAACAATAACGCAAAACATCGAGGACTGAATGCTGCCATGCTCCCAACAACCCACCCATTCCCCATTGACTCACAAGCACTGCCATGGCTCCTCCCATAGCTTCAAAAATAGCCATCTGTAACTGCTGATAGAACCACCAACTCCAACTCAACATTCTAGCAGATTCACATACCCATTACATCAGCTCTTCCTTCAAAATAAGAGTTCCTTCAAAATAATAGTCCAAAATAGAGAAAGAGAATAACACAAAACTTTGGGGACTGAATGCTGCCATATTGTTTGAGATATACATTTTTCATACAGAACATTTAAAATATTTAAATATCATGGTCCAAAGATCCTTCACAAGCAAACAGCATGCCAATCCATTCAATGATATCAGAGTAGATGGAGTTTAGGTGATTTTACTCCATTCACTTATTGCAGTCAAGTCGTTTGAGATATCAAAATTCCAAATAATTCAAGATAAGATACTGAAGATACTGGTCCCAGGGTCCTTCTCAGCAAACGGCGTGCAAATCGTTCAGCGGTCTCCGAAGAGATGTCCTTAGAGTGTGTATTTTACAGTTCATAAATGCTCAAAGTTGTCCGTGTCGTTGTAGCGCCCCCTTAAGGTCTATTTGGTTGATACTGCACAGGTCCATCCATGGACCTGATGTTTAGTGCTATGTTAAAGGGCGTAAGTCTCAGAAATTCCTGACGGGATATATAGCCTGACAAAGTGCCACACCCATGTAAAAGTAATGAGCCTATTACACGCGCATCGTTGGAGATATCAAAATTCCAAAAAATTTAATTGAAGATACTGATCCCAGGGTCAATCTCAGCGAACGGTGTGCAAATCCGTTCAGCAGTTTCCGAGGAGATGTCGTTAACGAGTTTTTCACAAAAGTAAAATGGAGGCCATATTGTTTGAGATCAACTTTTCTTATATAACTTTTAAAGACAATGGTCCAGTGGTCCTTTACACCGATTGTCAACCAACTCTGTTCAGTGGTTTCGGAGGAGATGTCGTTTAATTGTGTTTTTATGAACGGCAAAATCGTGAGAAACATTGGTGATGTTTATAGCGCCCCCAAGAGGTATTTCTGTATGGGACTTTTTCTGTCCATTCCTGACAGTCACATTTACGAGTATGTTTCGTTTCATAGCTGTTTGATGTTCCATTTGGCATTAATGGACTTCTAAAGTCATAGACCCGCCCAGCTCAATTTCATTCGGTGATTTCGGCCATACTATTTGAGATATCAACTTTCCTTATATAAGTTAAAGATAATGTTTCAAAGGTCCTTCACACCAAACAGCATGCAAATCCGTTCAGCGGTCTCGGAGGAGATGTCGTTAATGCGTTTTTCAACAAATTCAAAATTGAGGACAATCCACGGGGCGAATTTGAAAGACCCCAGAAACGTTTTTGGTCAGCATGAGAAGGGGCATGTATGAAACTTGGCTGCATGACTCTACAACATTTGGTTCATGAGATATGCATGCTCAAACCTTCAACATTTGACTAAGTGCTGCAGCGCCACCATGGGGTGTATAGGTACAGTAATGGCTGAGGCCCTTCGGGCCTCTCATGGCAACAAGTATGCAAAGTTTCATGCAAATTGAGCCACATATGGCCGAGTAACGGGCCTCTGAAAATGGGCCCGGAGAAAAAGAATAATAATTAAAGCTGCAAGCAGCATGTAGCGGGTTTCAGCATTGAAGCTACTACTAGCCAAATTGCATTTTTTTTCAACTTATATCCATAGTTGCAAGCAATACGACATGTATGTTTTTTCCTTTCCTATAGTGCCCCCATGTGGACATCTAGAAACATAATTCACACAAAGTAAAATCACAACCCTGATCATGTGTACCAAATGTAATCTCACTGAGTGACAGATCAATAAGTGTGTTATGGCTATTATGCCACCATTGTTTGGCCAAACTGAATGTACTTGCATGTTACATTGCAATAGTTTTCAGGACATTTACCTCAAATGGTATTATAACACAATGTTCTGCATCAGATAAATATGGATACTTCAAACGTCTGACACTATCAGAACAGTACAACACCTTAAGCACCAAACAATGTAACTAGGTAGTTGTTTGAATTTTTCAGAATGTAATAAATGTACCCTAAACGCATGGTAAATGGAACTGAATGGAAGTTTGTCAGTCTTCCCCAGCACAGAGCATATTAATGATTTCAACTTTTGCTTGTTGAAGGATAATGATGGGGTCAGAACAGATAATCAGTATCATTTTCAAAGGTATGTTTACTGTATGCATATTATTTTGATGAACAAAAGACTATTACAGATGGCATAAAAAAAACCCCAATAACTTTCCAGATTTTAATTTATTTGGAAAATATCCTCCCTTATCCTTATTATAAAAATATGTTGACTTTGGTAGGGCATGGGCATAAAGCCCATGTGTTGTTGTTAAATTACAACTCAGATTTCATTTTAATTTAACTGCCATGTCTACAATTAAAAGGCGCAATTGATAATTTTAGCCCTCAGGTAGAAGTGGAATTGTAGAAACAAATGAAAACAGAAATTACTTAATTGCTGAGAACGGATTATCTACTGAGGCATGAACACATAACACCCTCTTTACCAAAAGCTAATTTTTAATAGCTAAAGCATTAGTTATAATGTTCATGTCACCAGAATGATTTAAAGCAGCTAACGCTAGCTTAGACTGAGGCTTTTCTAGCAATTGCGAACTAGATTATCTACCGAGGCATGAAAGCATGACACCTAAATGGTCATTTCTGAATATCTAAATGGTCAAAATATTATTAGCTAAACCGTATGTTATAATGTTCATGTCAGCAAAATGATTTTAGATGGACTAATGTTAGCTTAAACTGAGGTAAGTTAAATATATTTCCGTCAGCGAACGTTACTAGCTAGCTAACGTCGATAGCATTTATCGTTAACATTAGCCATTTTTTTGACTCTGCTAGGTGTTTTTTTTTAAATGAAATAACCATGGCAACATTGCATTCCACTAAATATTTGCCTATAGTAGCAAGTCATTGTACAAATGAAAACAGTGGACTAATTAGCTACTGAGCATAGATTAGCTACTGAGGCTGGAATTCATAACACCATATCTAAAATGCAAATTAAAAATAGATAAACTGTCAGTTATAATGTTCATGTCATCAGAATAATTTTAGATGGAGTAACTAGCCAGACTCCTAAAAAAAGCCACTAGCTGCTAACTAATGAGGAAATATGAATTCCATGTACAGTACAGGTGCTGGTCATATAATTAGAATATCATCAAAAAGTTGATTTATTTCAGTAATTCCATTCAAAAAGTGAAACTTGTATAATGTATACATTCATTCCACACAGACTGATATATTTCAAGTGTTTATTCCTTTTAATTTTGATGATTATAACTGACAACTAATGAAAACCCCAAATTCAGTATCTCCGAAAATTAGAATATTGTGACAAGGTTCAATATTGAAGACACCTGGTGCCACACTCTAATCAGCCAATTAACTCAAAACACCTGCAAAGGCCTTTAAATGGTCTCTCAGTCTAGTTCTGTAAGCTACACAATCATGGGGAAGACTGCTGACTTGACAGCTATCCAAAAGACGACCATTGACACCTTGCACAAGGAGGGCAAGACACAAAAGGTCATTGCTAAAGAGGCTGGCTGTTCACAGAGCTCTGTGTCCAAGCACATTAATAGAGAGGCGAAGGGAAGGAAAAGATGTGGTAGAAAAAAGTGTACAAGCAATAGGGATAACCACACCCTGGAGAGGATTGTGAAACAAAACCCATT
>JACXGI010008852.1:5368-32323 GCA_016801175.1 Esox masquinongy
TGATGGGGGTGGTGGTGGTGGTGCATTGCAGCTTTTGATACTTAGGACCCACAGTTTGAATTCATGAATATGAATCTAGGCCGAACCTTCCCTTTAAGGTCAGGGTTATTGGTCTCACACATTTGATATTTGAACTGATGATGCAGAAAAATGGGCAGAGTTGCCTAAACATCAGCCTGAGCGGCAGCAGTAACTCCCAGGAGCATCTCATGGCACCTTTGTCCTGCGGGCCTTCCTGACAAGGAGACTGGCTAATGATGCCATCAGAGATGATAAAAGCTGTTACTGGAAGTTAGTCTTTGGACCCACGCCATGGATGGCCCATGCTAAAATCTGGGCAGTCCTCCACCGAATTAATTTGACTGTCTGTGTGTCTGTCTTAGTGAGCGCATTATAACCACAAATTACACCCGTGTGACCTGCTCACAGAATATTTGATTCTTCTGGAACCGAGAGGCAAAATTACAGAGAAACAGAGGGAGAGATAAACAGAGAAGGGCTGAGACAGAGAGATAATTGAAATCTGTTTTTTTATTTCTTGGGCTGTAAAATGTAAGGAAGTTCCATTGACAGCTTGTTAGTTTCACTGTATCCTCTGTCTTTTTGGAACAATTAAGAAAATCAATACCTCGCCAGAACTGTGAGATCGGAAATAGCCCTGACTCCACCATTTCAGGAACCATTTTGCTCATACTTTTACATCCATTTAGAGGTAGAAAACAATTGTTTATGTTGCTAAGGAAACTAAGTAACGAAAATCTCACTCAGTAAATACTAGTCATTCAATTACAAAATATCATGTTGGCAGTCAAACGCAGAGACCGCCATTGGACGAATAGATTACATCCAAAAAGCAATGTAATGACTTCATTGTATATCTCAATTTTCCATGCTCCATCTCCAGCCAAAAGATATAGATGTAGAAACAAACTGCATAAACAAGTGCACCAAGCCAGAACACATCAAGCTTTTAGTCTCAGTCAGGCTAAGACATTTTCATTTCCACTGTTGATGTTTTTTCCCCCGTACTTTCCTGTTTATCCATAATTTGAGCAGCTTCCAACTTCGGATAGAAAAACTGAAAACATTTTAGCAGCTACAAACAACAGTTGTCATAGTTAGCAGGAAATGTATTGGGTTTGGTTATAATTCTCCACTGGCTAAGCAGCAATGCTATAAGTAAGCGATGGGGCACAAGGGAGTGTGCTATACGGCCTCAGCTAATAGCTGTTCTTAGCTGTGGTAAATTGGCAATTCATCACAAAACCCTGAGATGCCTTATTGCTCTCATAAACTGGCTACCAATGCCACTAGAGCCATGAAAGTGACATCACACCCGTGGCATACGGTGCGATATACCATCAGCCAATCAGCATTCAGGATTCAAACCACCCGGTTTACAAGTGCAGACATCAAACGGTAAGGACAGCACACGAGACAGCTCAGAATCAAATGACAAGCCTGTTCCTTCAGCCGCCGTAGTGTTTAGCTGTGTCTGCCCTGGGCGCGTTGGCCTGAACTGCGCCACAGTCGCCAAATATAAGAATAGCCTCGGCCTTTTCATGCTGGCCAGACTACGGGACGCCGTGGCCCCACTGATTGCCAGGTGGCTCGGCCTCGTGGGTGCCCGGTCACTTCCGCCTTAATCCTCCAGCCCTGTGGTGCCGTTACCTCACCGTGCCTGGCGAGATTCACCTGACCTTGGTGAGCCAGAAAGCTCCAGCCCCTCTCCCTGGTTCGGGTCGATACTATTTCAATTACAGTCGAGGAAGAACATTTCAAATGAATAACAAATGTCCTCTGTAAAAATAAAAACGTGTTTCAGTATGCTTCCGGAATTCTCTGTGCTGCCATCGCCCAACAGAGCGACCATCTGTGATAGCAGCAATCTGCATGGGATGGCGTGCCCCGAAGATGGGCTTTGTGTAAGTTTGGAAATAAGCCCACTTGAAATTGCCAGGGACCTCACAATATGAAATTATCAGTACATTGAGGCATCATGTGACGATGTATTGCAATCGTTTCGCACGATTTTCATGTTTCTATAAGTATTGCGATTTGATACTGTGATTTATGTTGTGTTCGAGAGAGAGAGACGTTTTCTATCAGTCATCGGACTAAAAGTGAAAACAAACTGATTGCTAATTTAAAGACAAGACGGACATTAAGTTTTGAATGAAGAACACAGGTTTTTTAAGTACAGGGAAAACTTTTATAAAAAAATAAATTAAAATATCTTCCAAACCATGAAAAACAATATCACGATAAGTTACTGTATCAACATTTCCCCCAACAATTACTTCAAATTATGAAAAATTAGCAAAAACATTTCATAAACACCTTCAGCTTGTGAACCCAAAGCAAGTAAAGCAGACAGAAAGAATAAAACATTCAGAAGATTGTGTCAAGGTTTTGGCTTTAAGGAACTGTCAATCTTCCCACTGAAGATATATCTCTCAATCGAGAGACTAATCTCTTCCATGACAAATTGATGCGGGTTAGGAGCAATGCCAAAAAAGAGAAAAAGCTTCTAAAACAAATGGGGCCAAAACAAAGTCATATTTTACGGCCAATATAAAAGGCCTTTAAAACAGTCCCAGTCACCATCAAACCTGCTGACGCTTGAAAACTCTTCCTCTCAAGGATAGAGGCTTATATTGCCTCGTCCTCCACTACCTCTTCATACTTTTCATTGCTCTCCTCATTATTCTCCTCTTCCTGCTCCACCGAACTACTGGGAAAGTTTTAATGTTTGAGAGCACTGGAAGTGGTCACCTTGGTGACCTCCTAGACAAGGCCGTGAGTCTGTTGCTCTAGGCGTTCCACGGTAGTTAGGGCTAGGAGGCCCTGAACTGAGTTTATTAGAGAATGACATGGTGCACACTCAATAAGAAGCACGGACGTAGATGTGCTTTAATACAGGCCATGGGGGTTTAGTGCACACTCTAAACTAAAACTAATAACAGAGGGCCTACTGGGCAATAAAGGGGCCAGACTCGTGTCAAAGTAGAAAGAGTGACGGTGTGGTCTCACCACATTACTGTACAAACGTCAGAAACAATGTTGACGTCTAAAGATATATTTAACTTTGCAGTTAACCAAGGCAGGTGGAGTCTTTTTCAAAGCTTTCTTTGGTGAAAAAAAGAAAAACAAATAGAGAACATCAATGCATCAGAAAAGATTAAATCCCTTATCACTGATGTTGTTTGAAGGAAACATCCATCCTCCTTTGGGCAGTGGATTTTTACCAATGTCGACTAATCAAGGATAGACAAACAAGAAAACACTTCTGTAGGTATGAACGTTTATTTAGTAGCCTAATAAGTTCCCTGTTTGATTTCTCACATTTCCCACAGTGGATTTAGGCTAACCTCCGTGTGTTGAAACAGACTCAATCAGTGTAATGGCAGTGCTGCGTGGGGCTGCGCAATTTCGCCCACTTCGGCGCGCCAGTGTACTGACCGCCAGTTGGAGAGTGATGGCTGCAGGGCTCCCCATAGACACACCTGCTCCCCATCACTAATTATGTTGTTCATATGTCACTGTTTCACCTGCACCTCACGGAGTATTGTCCTGTCTATATCGCTGACCGTGACGTGCTGCCACTTATGTCTATATAAAGAGAACAAACTAGAATCGTACCTGTCATTTGTTGTAGCTTGATTTTCCTTTCGTTTTTGCCTCATATTTTCACGGACTCGCTACCCTCGCACTTTGTACACAGATAGACAGGAAGACAGATACACCTGCAAAATAATACATCTGCAGCATCAGGTCATCACTCCCCACAGGTGAAGGAAGCCCAATGGCTCAGCAGTGGAAGCCTGTGGAGAAAGATGGAATTGGGGTGACATTCTTCAGCTTTTTTCATTGATGTAAGAACCAATTTCTGTTTCCAAAAATGTTATATGTTAGGTACTTGAGGGTTTTTAAAGAAGACTGTTGTGTTAAAAGGTTGCAGGGTAAATTTTGTCATTTCTTTATTTCACAGTGTAGGTGTTTACAAACATAAGCAGAACCTGCCAGTAACGCCCAATAGAAAACGTAGCAGAACCTGCCAGTAATGCCCAATAGAATCTCGCTAGATCGTGCTTAGCCCAACCCACCTCTTTTCGTATGTTTTGCCCACTCAGTTTTATAAGCCTCCCATTGGGCAATCATGGTGTAGTTATAGCAATCTTTAAATAAAGGCTGTTAGACTTTAATTTATTTTGGCTGCAAGGCATGTCTGGAGTGTATTGGTTTGTATAGTGAGAGGGACTTGGGTTGCTCGTTCCAGATGATTTGTAGTTTTCAAAGTGGGACGGCATGAATTTGGAGCTCAGAAAATCAATTAATGGACTAACTTAAAAATGTTAATTATTTCTAATGTACTAGTGAAGCCGATTACTACCATGCGCTCCTCTTCCTGTGCGTTTATTGTAGGATTTCATGTCACTTCCTGCTGATCGGTGCAGACGCTTTAGTTTGTTTCCCGTCTGAATCGACCGGTAAGCTGGACGCTTCAGAGGATTTGTGTTATTTCCTCAACTAGTTAGTATGACACGTGTCCACCTCATCTCTGCAGAGCAAACTGGGAGTTGCTGCGACGAGATACAGTAGCAAATTGGCCACGGCATCTTTAGGAGGAAAGGAAAAGGGCGGTAAAAACACATTTGGTATGGTTAAGATGGCAGAATGAATCTTTAACATTAGCACACTTTACTGTCGTCTGCTTCAAGACGTATCCCCTACAACATCATCTCTTTCCGCATTAATCTAAACCGTCTGCAAAGACACAATTACAGCTGAATCCTTCACGTCTGTCTATTTTTGAGCGGCGTTAGTTTGCAGCTGGATGGCACCGACCGGCCAGCGTTTACCCAGCCGTGCATTGGAGTGCACAGCACCCTCCGGCATATGTCAGAGTAAAGCCCCACAATGCCGCACTCATTAGCTCTTGCATAACAGCCCTGATGCCAAGCGTCCAATGGAGCTTTTTAGGAGCAGACGGGCGTCCTGTCAAAACGCGGTCCGGGGCTATACAGGCAGCCGGAACAAATGTGCTTTCAATTTAGATCTGAAAGATTCCCTTGTTTCCCCCGGAACCGGGCCGTCTTTATGACAGGCGATAAGCGCTCCCAAAAACACGAAGTGCCAGAAATTGGTGGAGGATTCCATGCTTGTCTCTTCAAATTTAGATGAAAATTGCTTCTGAGAGGCCACCATTAGTTCCCTGACTACTCTAGGCGATGAGGTATTTGGCTTCTCATTTCGCTAACCCCAAATCCCAGCCAAATGGATGAATTAAACGTTTAATTAGTGGTCTTGCAGTGTATTCATAGACTATTTAGAAGTTTCACTATCAAAAGGAGGGAAATGGACGAAATGAAAAACTCTAGGAGATCTGAAAGCAAGTTTGGTTATGTTGATTAGTCAGATTTAAGTTTGGTTTATTTCAAAACAAGATATCTGATGCATTTAATCCCTTTATTTGAATTGTTTTTGCTAACTGGCAAAATGGTGGTCTTAGATATTAGCCAAAATAAACTGAAGAGATTACCACAGATCTCCAAAGGGAAAATAATCTTAACTCAATGGCATTTAGGAATTTCACAAATATTCCATGTTATGTTTATGGGAGGCCTTTGAAATTTTGTATTTGTCTCTTGGCATGTGCCTTTTAAAATCAAGATCCTGTAGGTTTTTTGTTAGTTCATTGCAGAACATGGCTATCTCTACTGTATGTAACCCAGAATCCTTCAAGGACAATTCTTCAGGAACAGTTTATGGCTAATCAGAATCACGTCAACTGATGCAGGTTACAACATTTTTATTTTATTTTTCTGAGAAATAGTCCATTAGCTGTTTCACTTAAATATTGTTGGTAACAATATCTTTTAAAGGTGATAGGCGTGACATGATTTGTCCTGATATTAGCCTTTACATCAGCACCAAAAACTGCATTTCCAAATAGTGTGTGTCAACATTTACATCTACTGTCTAAATTGATTTGGTAAGTCCATCTTTAGATACTCTCCAAACTATTCACAGACTTATCTTATCACTGTGAACTGTTATAGGGCATTGACTGTGTAGACACCAGAAGCATTAATCAATTAATCATTCACCACACTGTTTATTTAACAGAAAATTGACATCTCTTACCAGTTCTGGAAATGGTTTGAAAATGATCCTTAATTTTTTTCCAGTGACACTACGGATACATATAGCAATAACTTCAAGTTTAGTGTGGCACTCAATGCTCATTGTACCTTTAAGGTGTCTGGCTACCTGAAAGCTCAAGCATGACAAAGCACCTCTGCCCAAGAATCTTAGCATTTGAATGCAGAACACAGGAGAACATGGAACGTTCTTCGATTAAGTTGTACAAAGGCAAATAGCTAAATCTAATTCTGCCCTGAGCCAGAGAGATTAGGTAAATAAGTAAGAACTCAATCGGACGAATTAATTGCAATCTTGTTGAGGGTGGGGGAGTAAAGGGTGTCAAGGGAGTGAAGTTTTAAAAAAGGCATCAACATTTTCGCCAGTCTTCAGTCCTAGGAAAAGGTCAGCGCACACTGCTGTTATATTAATATCCAGCCATTAAAAACTGGGTTTCTATCAGTCATTAAAATGTGCAATGCTGCAAGGCACATAGCTATTACGAAAAAGAAATAACTTTTTCTTCTTTTTGCATTTTCTTGTGATAGGAACAATATTCCCTCATCTCTCTGTCTGTCTCTCTCTCTCTGTATTATTTCAGTATTTCCTGTTTCAGTTCAAGCCACGTCAGTCCGGTCCAAGCTACTCCGAGTTCACCCACTGTCTCCTCTCTTCCCTCTCCTTAATAACGGACACCATCTTTCGAGGACACAGCAGTCAAGCTGACTGTAGAAGCATTTGCCCTTCCAGACACGGCAAGAACACGCATCCTGTTGCCGTAAACAACGTGGCTACACAGGCGGATTTGGTATCACCAGACACTGGGGTGCTTAAAGCGCGGAGAATGGAGGTATTACCAGACACTGGGGTGCTTACAGCGCAGGGAGAATGGAGGTATCACCAGACACTGGGGTGCTTACAGCGCAGGGAGAATGGAGGTATCACCAGACACTGGGGTGCTTACAGCGCAGGGAGAATGGAGGTATCACCAGAGAACATGTCTCATTTATGAAACAAAATGAACCTGACAAAGTTTGAACCTGCTTGTCCCTCACGGCTTTGACTCGAGTATCGGGGGTTGGTTCACGTCTCCAGTCAGAGAGGGCAGCTGTCTGCGCCCTGTATTTTGGTCAGACCTCTGCAACTAATCGGTCAAACCAAGCATTGATTGACGAAAGAGTGTGTGTGAGAGAGAGAGAGAGGAGTTTTGGAGAGATTCTGAAATTCCAGTCATAAATTGCCTGCCTTATGAAAGGTTGAATTTTCCCAGGAGTGCTTGGGAACTAGTATATATTTCAGTGATTTTACAACTCAATACTATCATTTCATTTCCAGGATGAGCTCAGATGGAGTTTTCTGTGTGGACACATGGGCCCACCTCTATAGCCACAAAAAAAAGACCAACCGATCAATCAGTCAACTTTGGCCTGTTTCGCAGTGACACAGTGCTGCAGTGGAAAGACTGGTGGAATGAAAGTTTCAGCCCATTCAATATCCTCAGAAAAGTAGGTCCATCATATCATCCTCAGAACCTTGAGGCCTAACACACAAACAGCACAATGCCAAAAGCTGTGCGTGCGTGCATGCATGCGTGCGTGTGAGAGCGCGAGAGAGAGAAGGAAAGAAAGAATAAATTAGCCATTGAGCGATTTGAGCTGTAGCTGTGCGTGAATTGATTGCCCGTCTTTGCAGAGTGTGTGTAGTGTTGAAGATTAACACCAGTGACTTACTGAATGTGGAGAGAGAGATTCGATCATTCTGTCCACTCCGTTCATTGGGTCTTTGGGCCCGGGTCCACGGGCCAGGTGACCCAATCGTCGGTGGCGATCCTGAGGTCACAACTGTCTGTATCTTCCTCGTTCTCTGGCCGTTTCGAAATTCGTACTTCCGTCTGGACAGAAGGATGCTCACCACCTGCTCATTTCAGTGTGACTTTTTTTTCAACACGACACTTACCTAATCGTCAGTTCCCACGGGAGCCGAGTTACGAGTCAGGATGTGTGAGTAAACTGTGTTCTGGGTGTGGAATAAGCAGCAGCTGGCTGGTTCTTCTGGGGTGAAGTGGGGAGGGGCTGTCAAAAGGTCAGACATTCTGAGACTCCCACTAACGATGCTGCTAACTTCATAGTAAATGAAGCACTCTGGGAAAAGTGCTGATGCGAGCTCCAAAGGCCCCCAGTGTCCTGCTCCTCTCAATCCAATTTCATATTTTTCTGGGATTAACTTCTCAGACTCTCTTCCAGTGATAGACTCCCAATCACACTGTAATTATAGAGAACCCCATTTATTTGAGAGATTTGTGAGACATTATGTATTCACTGTTTGGCATAATTTCTGGTTAATGATGATGTACGACGTAATAACACATTTTTAGTAGTGTCCTATCATACACATTAGGATTCATGGGCTTGTCCAATTAACTTTGCTGATTGATGCATCAATCAATGTAACTTAATGATAACTGTTATGAAATAATGTTATTCGGCAACAAACAAATGGAGTCTGCCTTGTCAGATATTAAAAGACTCAAGAATGCAATTCAAAAAACCACTACCTATACATATATTTTCTAGTAGGTTTCTGGTTACTTAGACAACATTTGAAAGCAGTAAAATAAGCTTGCTCATTGCTACGAATGGGTCAGTATCGATAACATAGTATGGATCCAGAAATGGTTACCCGAAGAGTCATATTGACTGAGAAGTTGGTGAGGGGAAGCAGAAGGGACTGGGTTCCTTTGTCCTTCCCAGACAGATGACAAAGGACTGGGTTCTACCGTAACAGAGAGAGACTAGAAGACAGAGAGACTGAAAGACAGAGAGTGAGACAGAAAGAGAAAGACACAGAAAGAGTTTGAAAGACAAAGAGAGAGACTGCTGTAGGCAGATGACATGAAGAAGCAGTAACAGCCACCCATGGGTTTGTTGTTAGGATCTGGCATGGCATGGCCCCCAGCTGGCATGGCCCCCAGCGTCTCTTCCGGTGCTGTGGGGGTAGAGGATGGCCAGGTCGGGCTACAGCATCTCTGAATAACCCCCTCCGGAGGTCAGCGGAGACCGGACAGATGTCCGGTACCCTCGTTGAACGTGCTTAACAATGCCAAAAGACCATGGATGGATGGGACATGTGGCATAGGATTATGATCCCATATGAAAGCATTGCATTTCACGAGAGGTCAATGGAACCCCTAAAGATCTGAAGAGGGAAAAAATCTGTTTTGCATTTGGATATCCAATGATATTCTTCTAAAATCAGCTTATTGCATTGCTCTGTATTTCTTGAATGTTACAGGATATTGGAGGTTTTTTCTAAATTAATATCTAGGTGACATTATTTTAATTTTGTAGTCTGTGATGAAGATGAAATGGAGGCCACAGTCACTGCGTAACTTTAGGGCTCTTATTGCCTCTTGTAGCTTCTCACGCTGTATTTAAAACATCCATCATCTTTTAAAGTTACCTCATGAAATGCCACCCTTTTATCCACTTAAAATAATGAAGTCTTGCCGTGGTACCTCCTAACAAATTAACCATATTAAACCTCCTTTAATCTTTTCTCCATTAGCCCACCTAAAATGAGCACTGATATACATTTACACATATACAAGTGAAATACAGTTCCAAAAGATTTAAATACAATTTTCCTCACTTAGAGCACCGCAACTTCTCGCTGATCTCATCTAATAAAACGTAAAATGTCATAGGAATTTGTCTTCTTTTTATTTATTTTTTGCTTTGGCAAATCCAGTGGCGGCTGCTGACAGGCTGAGTAGTAAGGGAGGGAGGGGAGGCAGAATGTTTATTTGTCATAGTTCACCTACAGCTGGGGTTCCAATTAAACAGTTCCCAACACGGTATGTCACAACCCTACACATTTAAGTGTACTTAACTGTTTTTGCTCTTGATCATTCTCACACAGTCCAATGGAAGTCGTATGTAACAACCAGGACAAATTACATTTAAAAAAGCGGGGCATGTATGACAAGAGGGAGTTTTTCCTAGCCACTGTGCATCAACACTGTTGTTGTTTGCTCCTTGGGGTTTCAGGGCCGGGTGTTTTTTAAAAGCACTTTGTGACAACTGCTGATGTGAAAAAGGCTTTAAAAATAAATTTGATTGATTGACATCAAAAGGGGTCGGGGTATGTAAGTATCACAGATAAAGTACACGAAAGGAACAACCATAACAAAGGGCGAACACAAAATTGCTGTACAACACACACTGGGGAAATAGATGTAACACGCCAAAAGAGGCTGCGACACAGATCTCTCAAAACAATGAATGGAACAAATTGAGTTTTTACGTCGCGTTGCGGAGAGAATAAAGGCCAGGAGGTTGTTTTTTTGACGTGCAGTTTCTAAGCGGTCTTTCTTTGCCATGTCCAGATGCTACGATCTTGCCAAGACCCCTAAAAACTCTTTGCATAAACCATGTGTGAGACTATTCACATTTCCAAAGTGAGATTTATCAATTTTTTTCATAAATTTTCTCATTAAAAAAGTTTCACACTGGGACATCCGCCGGTTTTAGAGTTATAGCAAGTTTAAAATACAAACGTAAAATAGATGTCAAACGTCCTTCCACTGAAGGATCCATTTTCAGAAGATTCATGTCCGTTCTGGTGTACCTTATACTATGTTGACTGTATTCCTGTTTCTAGAGTCTGTGCATCAATCAGTCTGTTAGTCTCCCTGTCCCACCAATCAGCAAATCATCTTCACCTTTATCTTCCTCACCCTCTCCTTCCCTCATCTAATCCCTCCATCTACCCTGCGCCTCTCCGGCTACAGCTCCAAATTCCACGTGAGTGCTGCGAGATGAGGATCGACAGGAACCTTGGGAGCAAGCTCGTGTTTGGGTGGGTTTCGTAGACTTTGTGTAAACATTAGCTTGTTCAAAGCACGACGCAGGGTCACCACAGGGGCACAGTGAGAGAGGTGGCAGGTCCGTGGGCATTCTCCCTGCGGTGACCCACTTTAGAAACCTCACCTGCTGCCTTGGGGCATTCTGGCTTTTCACTGTGTCAACATGGTGTCTGGGCATGTGTGTTTGTGTGTGTGTTCACGTTGTGTGTGTGTGTGTGTGTGTGTGTGAGAATGTTAAAGTATGAAAATGTAACCTTGATCGGACATTCTGCGAGTCCCCACAAGAAAACAGAATATTTAAGGTTTATAGCAAAGGGATTGGGTATAGGATTTAGGTGTACTGTTAACGTTACCCTAGCAGTGGTAAGTAGGAGTGCAGGGGATGCTAACCCCCCCCCCCCCATCATAGACTTGGCACCCCCTGACGAGACTCCCAAATGCGTGGCACTAATGCTGTTGGGAATGCATCGTCTGTCCTTTCCAGATGCTGTCCCACACGTATCCATCATCAGCACCCCCTGATCGAAACATCTTCCCGCAGCCGTGAATGTTACATTTTCGATAGTAAATCAATAAAAGTGTGTGTAGGTACACAAACTGACACCCTAATCACCCTAACCCAGAACCAGGCATTGCAATAAATTACTGTCTTAAAAACATATTGTTTCTGCTTCGCAACTAAAAGTTGCATGGGATGAAGGCGGAACACCTCATATGGAATTATATTATCATATAATCAAGGTATATTTAATGAATTGGAAAGACCAGAAACATTCTTATACAACTGTATTATTATCTGTATTGAACTACAAAGCAATTGTTTAGAAATAAACCTAACAAAGTAAAATGCGACATCCATTTATGTCCAGCGCAAACACTGATTAATCCTGTAATGGACGCCACTCAATTAGTACTTCTTTGTTGTCCTCTTCTACTTCCTTTTAATAGACAACAATCTGAACATGATGGAGGGCAAGGAATTTAAAGAACTAGGGTAAAGCAAAACTACTATAATATATATATGTATAATATATGTATATTATATACTAATCACATTTTAGGTATCGAGTAACTTTAACATATTAGATTTAGAAATGAATCTAGCCAAATATGGTGGAGATGAGAACCCACTGGCCAGTAATGGAAGAAGATGGAACTTGACTGACATTCTGCTGGCTGCTTTGCTCATCTCTGAATATGTTACTAACAGAACAGATTAGGTTTTGTAGACCTATAATACCTTTGCCAAAGTAAAAAAATAAGCTCTAAGATTCCCCTGACATTTTACATTCTGATGGATAACATCAGTGCGCAATACTGGGCACTAAGCAATTCAGCTGCTGCCCTTTTGATAGCATTGTTCCAGACAAGAAGGCTGTTTCATCCTTCCTCTCTGTTGAATCTGCATTTTGTTTGGTGAATGCCCCTTTATGTTGTGGTCAATGCCTTCCGGACAGGGAAGTGTGCAGTTTGATAGTCGAAGAATGACGCATCTGCCAAGCGGCTGGGCTTCATGTCGTGCTGCAAGCTCAACTGGCTAGTTGTTCCAGAGCACGCGCTGGAGGTGAACACATTCGCCAGCCAACAGCTAGAGCGAAACTCACAGCCGCCCAGCCTAGAGTACACCAATAATGGCCGACATCCACCCATCCAATACCCCGGCCAATGCTGCCGTCCTGTGCTGGACCCCCCCAGGGCATTTTCAGCATTAGGTGGCCGGAATTTGAACACCTGGCCTAAATGGCGCGGCAGTGGGTCCAGCCTGTAATCCCTGGACCACTGGGGAGCACTTGATTTAGGTGTATTTATTGTACCATCATGACACCGTCCACCAAGCATCTTCAGCTCCAGTCGTCCTTGGCCTCTTATGGCCTCTTATGGCTTGTGTCTTTCAAAGTAAGTGATGGTGTGATTTTCAGAGCAGATGCGGACTGGACGAGGAGGATTAACCATATATTTATATCAATGTAAGAAAAGAGAAAAATATAGGTTTTCCCTGGTGACATTTCCATCAATTTTAACAAGTGTTTCTCCTCCAACCTAAGGGGTGGTGATAGTGGCTAGTGTGAGGATCAGGCATGGCTAGAAAAACGTGTTTGGTCAGTAAGTAATTCCTTATTTCCCCGTACATGGATTTTTCAATCTCTGCCAGCAGCACTGAGAAAAGCTGCGACATGACACGCTGGTTGTTCTTTTGATTGAAAACCGAACAGAAGACAAATGAAAATATTTTTCTTCCCTTCCCAAGTTTACACGACACAAAATGGAAGGGAAAGCAATGCAAACAAGAAGAAGTGTAAAACATCTCTTATCTCTGAAACAACAGTCAGCCTTCCCTGCCCTCTCTGCTGCCTGTCTGAAAGAACGGTCTGGGCCAGGGTTGACCTACCAAGAGTCCAGTGGCAATAATATACCCCGGTTCCAGCAGACACATGAGTAATAATGACTGACCCTCCAGAGGCCGCGTAGCAAGTTCAAGTTACTCAAATCCTGCACGACAACAGTCCCACGAGGACTGGACCTACGGGGATAATTGTACTTGGGATCCTAACTACTCCCACGGCTACTTAGAAGGCTGTGCTGTTGGTGATCGGATGTGAGTCTCTGTTTGTGCTTGAGGATTGGACATCACTCGGTCGGCTCGGAGACGGACCAGCGATGCCACGTACGCAGTCGCTTCGCACCTGGGGCATTCTTATTCGCCACATTTTTATTTCACCTCTATTTAAGTCAGTCAAAAAACAACGCTCATTGTCAAAGATGACCAGGCATACAGACACACCAGGACAGGACAAAACACATACACAGAGTATTAATAATATAAACACAAATATAAAAACAAATAAACACTGCTGAGCAGCAGAGCATATTATTGTTCTGTATCCTAAAAATAATGAGAATTGTACAGACCTACAATTCTGAAAGACATATGTTGTAAGGATGGTTGTTTGTTCAAGATATCTATAGCCTTAGCACTTTTATGTGAATACCTGCTTCTTCATTGTAAAACGCAAAACAGTAAACTTAAATAACGTTCATACAAAATGATGGGTTCTGTGTGTTGTCCTGTTTATCTGATTAGTCCTACACTCTCAAATATGTGGCAAACAGAACCAATACAACCACCACAGAAAAAATAATTGATTCAAGTTTCTAAGACATCCACTACTGTGAACCCCTGTGTTTCAAAGAGAACCTCTGTGTGTTATATCTCATTTGAATTGAAGACATTGTTGGTTTCCATGTTCCCACCTCATTAAGATCAGTAATTTAATTATGAGGGCACAATAGCAATATAATTTCATTGATGTGTCTTTTAGTAGGCATAATGACTTGATGCCAGACAGCGAGTATACACAGAAGTCAACCTGCGTCTAACTTAAATATTTGCAAGTGTGCATTTACAACTTGATTTGTTTAATAGATTAGGGACAGATATAAGTATTCCATACAAGGCAATAAGCACATTTTCTGTTATTTGTGATACAATTTGCTGATTTTACATGGCCACCCTTGACTGGTGCCTAAATCCCTCTCTGCCCTGGTTTTTTCTGTTTTTTATGGCACATTACATGTCCGTTGGTGGGCAATCTGAGCTCCTCTGTAGCTGTTTGTGTTCTACCAACAAGTCGCACTGTGTTTTATTCATATACAGTACGCTGCATTTCCTCTTATTAGATTTCATATTAAAATCGCCTTGGAGTCCTTCGGAGCCATTTCCACTTCATTTCAGTTTCTCCGGAACACCTAGGGAACAGCGGAAGCTACCTAGGCTCAGTCATTAGATTTTGGTTTTGTTGTGAGATATTCAAATATACACCTATACTCACCGGAGTCAAGTGAGGATTTGTTGTAGAAAGGAGCGAGTTCACAGAAACACTAACTCGTAACCCACCAGAATATCTCGTCATATTACACAACCTTACGGTGCCGTCCACCGACAGTTTTTATGTGCAATTTGAGTACATTTCTATCAAATCTTTGTGTCTGTTTATTACATTAGTGTTAGGATTTAAATGTGTGTCCATTTCAGACATTTTGAAAGTGCACGGCAGCCACTTTTTCTACCAGAGGGGAACTGCCGCACAGGAAGGATCCAGTCAGATGCATCGCGAGAGCCGATATGTGTCACCAGCCTCTGGGGGCCGAGTCAGAGTCCCTGCGCTCATATGACAGGGCCCGTCTCTACGGAGAACACGGAGCAGCAGTGAACCCCCCCTCCCCTCTCTCCAGACCCTCCCTGTTAGTGTAATCTTTGGGGGCAAGATGGACCTTAGATGGCTCCAATTTCAGGCCGGCACAATCGATGACGGGCACAGCACGGACTTCGCCTGTGTGTGACAGGAGAATACAGGAGGGAAAAAAAAAACAGAAAAAGGGAAAGAAAAACACACCCGTCCAAACACTTTTTTGTATTATTTTTTCATTCCGGCCCCGTGGCAATGTCCAACAGGCAGTCTGATATCGACTGGCTAGGCGGAGCTGAGCTTTTAGCTGTTCCGTGGTTTAGATTGCTTTGAAAAGGGGCCCAGACCTGCAGTTATCGGATGCATGTCAGAGGGGAAAGTATAGATTTTACTCCCCCCCACCCATTCTCTCCCTCGCTGCCTTTCTCCATCCATCCGCCCCCCCGTTATGCCCCTCTTATAAACAGTGGCGTTGGATAGCGTATTGGATTTCTCTTTCCTCCGAGGTGAAGAGGGAGAGGTGGGTTTGTGTTGCGTCCTCGTCAGGTGACAATTGGTTTGGTGTGCGTGTGTGATCCACATCTATGTGTACATATGAGGATCTGAACTCCCAGCAAAGACAGTAAACCCTGGAAAAACCCCCGCAAGGTCTTTTGGCTGGTCCCCACTAGGGAAAATGTGATTTCCATTTTAGGGGTTAAGTTTTGGGAAAAAACATTCAATTGGGCATAGTATTAGAACTGGGGTTATATTTAGGTTCAGGCTTTACCGATCAGGTTTTGGGATAGGCGTTTGAGCTAGGTTAAGTTTAAGCATGGACGTTAGGTTATTGAGGTCAAGGTTAGGTTTAGGGTTGACTTAAGGTTAAGGCAAAGGTTTGGGAACATGGATTTCTTGGTCAGGGTCAGGTCTCAGGTCCCAACAAGGATAGAACAAGGATAGTGTGAGTTTTTCATCAAGCCTCGGGGACCTGTGTCAAAGAAGAGCTGAACGCAGGTGTCGGTCAATGTACCGCGTTGAAACAGATCAACTTGATTCTTGAGCGGAAGCACTGGAGTCTCCATTTCAAGCGGTTAAATTGTAAAATCACTGTCTTGTCAAGTATCTTGTTTTCAGGTAAAAAAATCTAACCATCCTTAAAAGAAGGTACATTTTTCTTAACAAGTTAAAGAACTAGATAATAACGCTACATTTAAAAAAAATATGCCTTCACTATCAAGTAATTTGTCTTGTTCCAGTGGCAGATTATTTACCCATTTCAAGCAACTTTTGTGCTGCTCGTTCAGTAAAAAAAATTATCCCATATCTTCCCCCACTGTCCAAACAGAAAGCATAATAAAGCTCAATAAAAGATATTGGCGAAAATTAACATGGAGGGGGTTGTGGGAAGACAACAATGTTAGAGACATAGCAGCTCACTATGACATTTTTCCCTCAGAAATCGTCTTTCGGGCTTCATCAGTAACTCAGACATGTGAAACCCTTTTAATACAGCCTCGAGTCCCTTAGCCTGCTGTTGCTCATTCTTATTTAACACGTTTCGGCGAAAGCCTCGCATGTGGGCAACATATGGACATGTCAGATGCCGGCCTCTGTTACTGTCATGAGTTCGTTCAATCTCTCATTATACATATGTTAGTAATATCCTAGGATTACTTTGGCCTATTAAGTTAACACCCATTACAGATTTTACCCAATATGTATAAATCAGTGGTGGAGAAAACGTGTGGCTGGGTTAGATTAGATATCCAGAGCTTTAACCGCAGCCGTTTTTTAGCCACAGTGTAACCGTCCTGGAAAATTATGACATTTTAATTGGCTGATTCCCAAAAAACCTTAGAAAGGTTCACGAGAGATGGAGGTATAGTAATTCAATAATTAAAAATACCGATCAAATAATAAAAGTGATGGATCCAATTTAATTTGCTGCATTCCGTTTTTTCCCTCAAAGGACATTCATTTGACTGTCTCAATCACCACACGTGGAGGAGAAGGTGCAATGTTAATCGCTCCGGGAAAACGGGAGTGAGTCACCCTAAACCGGTCGGACACAGGACCAGTCCTAAAAACCGCTCAGCAGCAATGGAGAGCACAAAAAACTAGAAGAAAAAAAGCCCCGCAGGAGGAAAAAAGTATTCCATTAATAGTTCTACTTCACAACTTCAAACATCTAAATTAGCATTGCTAATCCTTTACGTATGAAGCTGTTCATGCTTTGGGAAGAAAAAAAAATTCTACATACGCCTCAATCTCCACGACATAAAAAAATACAGCAAAATGGTTGGTCAGTGCAAATAAGTCCACATATAGGGACTCAAACATAATTCGCACAACTCAAGTTTTTAGCTTCCTTTTTTGACCAGTAATAGCGTTTCTTGCCAAAGACAAACACAGCACAACAGTCAGGTCCACCATAAGTTTCCTTTTGTGTAAGCCGCAGGTCTCCTCCCAGCAGCCAATCGCGGGGTGGAAGGCTGATGGCGCTCAGCTGTGCCAGGCTGTAACTCGTTAGTGGGTAATTAGGTCAGCTCGTTATATCAAACATTCCTGCACAGCCAGATGAAGGCAGCGGCCTTGAAATACAAAGCAAATTAACATTATTGCGGCACAACAAACACGCACACACCTTATAACTTAATAGTATTGCATTGCAGGAAGTGAGACGTCTGACCGCTCTGTATAACAGGCAAGACAGCCTGATAGCTGATCTGGTAGCTGTTCGCCAACCATTTGTATTTATTGAAGAGGGTGAACAATTCTTTAAATTATTTCCTTTGAGAGGGTGATGAAGAGGAGAGCGCATGATGAGGGGTGGGTATTGAACCCTGGTCTCCAGTGCAGGGTCGCATATGTGCATAGATACAGTAGCTTTATCACAGGTCCTCGGCTTCACAATAGCCTAGACTTTATTTTTTTACATTAACGGGTGATTAACACGTGTCTCACCAGCTACACCGCTCATACTCTTATCAACCGGACAGTTTGAGCCCTGAAAGCCGATTGGCTCAAAGCCTTAGTATATCGTGGGTGTGACAATCCTTTTTGAACATTTTAATTGAGTTGGTAACCGGTTTATGAACACTAGATGGCACCTCAGGGTTTGGTGGTTGAGTGGTGACTAGAAACAGCCTGTGGACGTGGAATACTGGACATTTACCACGACAACAAGAAAAAAAAGGACATTTTTTTGACAGAAGAGGCAATCTGAATGCAAAAGAAACACAAAGAAAAAATTCCAGAACTGGGCTCTCGTGTAAATGCAGCCTGAGAAATGTAGGCAGAGAAACCCGATGGTGGGCGGGGAGGTCTGTAATGTGTGGCTTGCGGTGGGAGTCGGTAATAGAGAAACACAATAAAGGGCGCATAAAAGAGTACTGGGAGAAAGGAGAGACCTGTGATTTCCATTGACACTGTGCAGGCAGTGCGTTCCCCCTGGGGGGCAAAGGGCCAGCAGTCCTGATCACACACTATCGGACACTCGATGGCAGCCATAATGAAGCTCTCAGCCCTGCAGCGTACTGCAAACACACACGCACACAAAAGCCCAACACACAGTTTCAAGGGTGCGCTCAAGCACAAAACGCATACACACACAGACCTCTGGTGCATTTACAGTATATTACAACAGCCTGTGTTAGAATGCGGACACACACTCGTCTATCATTCACTTTGTCAATTAAGTATAAAATACCCCAAGACATATTTCTATAAAATCAAATAAGTGAGGGGAATCATCAGAGATTGGATCATCAAACCGTGTCAAATAGTAATGGCAAAACGAGGCTTCATTAGCGTTATTTTAGCAGCAGGATTTTATGCTGTCAGCATTCAGATTTTCTTTTTCAAAATAAAAGCTATCATTGAAATTTACAAGGCAATATAGTTAACAATCTAGTCTGTAAAAAAGAACAGACAAGAACAACATTGGAACGGACATTAAACATAAAATGTACCAACTAGATTAACTATATTGCCTTATATAGTTCAATTATGGCTTTTATTTTGAAAAAGAAAATCTGAGTTAGCGCAGCTAGCATGATATCCTGCTGATATCGGTAATGAAGCCTCGAATGGCCATCACTAGTGTCAAAGACAATTAAGAATTTGGGGGTTCTGACTCTGGCCAGACATATTCACTTTTGCCCATTGTTTTCACAAATCTATCGGAGCGTTGAGATCGTTTTTGCAATCTAGAAACCGTCCTGAACACACTCAGATCCAGACTTGCGGAGAGTAATCCAAGGCAACAACATTCTGTCCCCTGGTGATGAATGACTGCAACACATCATGAAATGTGTCTAAGCATGTTATATAACCCTCCGAAATAACTTAAAACCAACTCATATTAAATCACAATCTTTATCTGGATAATGTCTCGGCACTAAATTGTATTTTTTTCAGTGCCATGAGTTGTGTTTGAATAATAATTTTTACATCAAAGAAAGGGAAAAAAAGAAAATTGAAATATGGATATGTGGCTCAATGGATTACCAAGAATTACATTCTGATGTAATCTGAGTTGGCATGGCATGTTTTTGGAATGATCCATAACATGTTTAGACACATTTCATAATATATTGTAGTGAATAAGTAATGACCTAACATTATTTGCTGTCACTGAACCTCCCTCCGTCACTGAACCTCCCTTCGTCACTGAACAATGTGCCATCACCAGGCTTCTAGTCCAACTTCGCCTCCTCCTTTCTCCTTCTTTTCCATGTTTTTTTCTCTCAAAGCAAAAAGCTGTCCTTTATTTCTCATTCACTGCCCTCTTTATTCATTTATTTCTGGATACTCTGCAGGTCATTGTAAGTTCAGAGGCACTATTTTCAGTGTGTGCCATAATTCAGTCAATCTTCTTGATGAGAATAATGAACCAAGGTAGTTTGGAGTCTATCCTCCGTCTGCGACCTTAGCGGACCACTTACCCTGTTTAACTTCCTGAACAAATTACAGACACTATTTTACTGACTTCAGAAAGCGCAATGTTGATAATTGATTGTTTTCCCTTCCTTCTTCTATGTACCATAACACAGTTTGTGACTTTGTTATATTCTGCAGCACAATACTCATAAAGAAAGAAAGGGATGCAATCTTCTCTCACCAGCTGCTGTGTGGATGTATTTCATATGCAGTGTTTGTGTATGATAGACTGTGTACCCATGTGAACCACTGTAATAACATGAATGTAGAAATTACTCCATAGATAAGGGATGATTTGGAGTGTGCAGACAAGTCTTATTAGGCTGCCGAAAATTGATCTGAGTGTCGACTATGAGAAGCAAATATTTAATTCCTGATTAAATTATTTTTTTACATTGTCAAAAAGGCTTTTCGATGAAAGTACATGATAGACCTGGCATCAACGAGTGTTATACAAGAACAGAGAGAGAAGGGAAGAAAAAGACATGTCCTGAAATGGGGTGGTCCTCTTAGCACTTTGGAGAGGAGAGAGAGAGAGAAACAGAGAGAGAGAGAGAGAGAGAGAGAGACAGAGAGAGAGACAGAGAGAGAGAGAGAGACAGAAAAAAAGGGGGAGTATACCTGACCAGAGAAGCAGCACATAATAATGATTTGGATTCCAATTTTGAGTTTTTACCAGTAGTGAACTGTAAAAGGGAAATTCTCATCTGGTATAAAAACTACAGGACAACCAAAGTACCTTGTAGAAAGAGAGGGATGGTGAAAGACACAGAATTCCTGAGAAACACAAAAGACTCCATTATTCCAGTTGAGTGAGGTCAGGCTGTCACTGCAGACTGTCACTACAGACCGTTACTAAAGAGTGTCACTACAGACCGTCACTAAAGAGTATCACTAAAGAGTTACAAAGGAGCTTTGACTATGTTAATACATTCTAGAAAAAAAGGGTTCTAAAGGGTTCCATGGCTCTCAGGGCCGTAGCCAGGGTTTAGAAATTAGTGAGGTTCAGATTTTTTTTTCTTTTATTAGAGCTTATTTGTCACACAATTACACCTAAACACAACCAAATTTATATACTACAGTCACACAAACGTATTATCTATAATGAAATACATAGAAGGACGCGTTGGCAAAAATACTTTTAATTAAGCTGCACAATTTGCTGTGTGTGTGTGTGTGTGTGTGTGTGTGTCTGTGTTGTGACAGAGGGAGGGGAAGAGAGAGAGAGAAGAGAGAGAGGGAGAGAGGGAGAGTCAGGGGAAGATCAGACCAAAAGAGCTATTAAACTATTTTGAAAAGGATTATTTGATTACATCAGTTTTCATATTCTCTTATGTAAAAACTGAGATTATATTGTGCACTAACTATGTGAAGTGACAATACAGATGCAATAAAAGTAGATCCACAGCATTATGCAGATACTATAATGTTCGCCATAATGTGAATTAATGTCAGTTATCTTTTACAGGGTTGCCTAATTTGGGTACCTGGCTGTGGTGAAATTTTGATGCCATGGGCTTAATCACGTGTACATATTTGGACTAAATTCAGAGTCCCCTCATCTCCTTCTCTCTCTCATAGCTGGTGATCTCATAGCTGGCTATGGCCCTGTTGGCTCTACCACTTTATGGTTCTCAGGAGAATTATTTGTACGTAAAAAGAAGAACCCTTTCAGATTTCATGTATAATCATCAGTGGAAAGGGTTCTATAACCTTTTGAATGTCTACTCCCTGCTAGGCCATTGTCACTAGAACACAACACTAAGACTAAGACTATGTGTTGCATAGTCTTAGCCAAGACTATGCAACACAAAATACATTTCCATAGTAGAGCATGTTGAGAATCTGCCCCTTCCTTTCTGAAGGACCACTGGTGTTCGGTTGTGGGTTAAACACAAGTCAGCAGGTCTTCAACGGTATAGACTTAAGAAACACTGCTTTAACTGACAGCTCCTTACTGACACTCAGAATTAGGCCTCCATTGCCCTCCATTGCACTCCTTACTGACACTCAGAATTAGGCCTCCATTGCCCTCCATTGCACTCCTTACTGACACTCAGAATTAGGCCTCCATTGCCCTCCATTGCACTCCTTACTGACACTCAGAATTAGGCCTCCATTGCCCTCCATTGCACTCCTTACTGACACTCAGAATTAGGCCTCCATTGCCCTCTGCCTTTCTCTCACTACCCCTTCACATTTCCACTAGTCTCTGGGATTACAGCAGAGTAGCTTCCCTCCTGTTTGTTCTTTCGAATGGCGGGAGTTGGGCCTGTCCATAGACTGAGGGTTGTGGTAATTAAAGCTGGATAGAACCCTATCAAGGAAAGCTGCTTATCTTTAATACAGCCAACCATGCCGACACAGCCCTGCGCGCGCACACACACACACACATGCACACACACACGCCTAATCCTGGAGAATAAATCACAAGCAGAAAGAGGAGAAAAGGGAGAGGAGGAGAGAGGAGGAGAGTTTACTGGGGTGAGCGGTCAAGGAGCTCTTCGGTATGAATGTGTGCGTGTGCACGTCTGTTTGCATGTGTGTGAATTAGAGAGTGACTTCGCTCACCCCATTGTGTGATCTGTGTTCCATGGCTCAGAGGCAGCAAAGGTGTTTTAGAACTGTTCCGGTACACACAGGCAAAATCCAATAGCCACACTTCACCATATAACAATACTACAAAACACTGCCTTCTCGACAAGACTGAAGCATGTGTAAAACACTGATGTGACAATGCAAGGCTGTTCAAACTAGATCAGCTATTCTTATAAACGATTTGCATGTTTGGCTTCCTTAGATTTCCCCCGTCGGTGGAAAGGCAATAAATGGCAATTAACAACTTGAGTGTGTACACGGGAGCATTCCGCATTGTGCTGTGGCACTCCGCGGCGACTCGCAATCTCTGCAACCCGCCTCACACAGAACACAAGCCATTAGCAGAATTGTTGCCTCACTTTATGTCAAGTCTGTAGGGGTAGATTAGAGTTGTACGGAGGATCGGCTCGGTGTGGAACGTGTTTGCCAAACGCCAGAGCAGGTTGTTACATTTAAACTTTTAATCTAACCCCGGCCCCGCAAAAAAAGATTTGAACAACCCTTTTCAAGAGGCGAAACCACGTCCTCCATCCTCTCATCATTAATATGTACGCTCGGCATTTGACTAAAATAACACCAATTCCGTTTTCATGCGCTGTCATTCCCTGGCCTGCCAATGTGGTTGACTCAAGTTGCATTTTCCCTCTTGACCTTGTCTCGTGGCATGTCTCCTCGCCATGCCCTTTTGGCCCTCTCGTCTCTGACAGCGTTTGATACTCGGTATTCTCGGTAACCCGGCTAAAGGGTATTAAGTCTCCTCAAGACAAGATGTCGGCGTCGAGCCTCCAGAAATCAATAGACTCCGGTGGCTCCATATATTACAATTGTGCAGAGATTAATTGAGATGGCCTAACGAGCGGAAGCTTAGGTGAGAACAAATGGCTTGACAAGGCCAAAATGGAGAAATGTGACGCCACTTTGGTTTGATATTTCTCATCACACTCTCCATCTCGGTTGTCTCCTTGGAACCTTATACATCTAGGCGGCCAATGAGGAAAAGGATAAATGCCAGTGTGAAACAGGGAGCGATGTTAATCCATGATGTTTAAGTCATTAAGAGGAACCCAGGAAGAGAAAGCGACAGACAGAGAGACGTACCGAGAGAGAGCGAGAGAGAGAGAGGGGCACTAGTCTCATTTATCTCCAGCCTTGACACATCAGCCAGGCCCGACGTTTTTGATGCTATTGTGTTGGTTTCAAAAGGTTCTCTGTGACCAGTGACCTGATTCTTTCTGCCCCTCTGACCTCTGGCCTGTGACTAGAACAAGGCTTTGATGTTTTTTGTCGTTGTGTAACCAACTTTAGACAGACTCCGGCAGGCACGTTAACAACAACATGATCTTCCAGCACCGATACATAAATATAATAAACATAAATAAACGTATACATGCAGTAGATATAAATAAATGTATACATATAGTGAACATAAATTAACCTATACCTATAGTAAACGTGAATAAACTTACACACTTATTTAATAAACTTAAATTAACCTATACAGTAAACATAAATAAACCAATACATATATATAATAAATGAACGTATACATATATATAATAAAAATAAATTAACCTATACATATAGTAAACATAAATAAACCTATACATCAATATAATAAACATAAATAAACCTATACATAAATATAATAGACATAAATAAATGTATGCTTGAAAATAAAAAAATACTAAAAAAAATATAAATATAATAAACATGAATAAACCTGTACATAAATATAAATATCTAAACACGAAGTTATAGATATTTGGTTAAAAAAAATTAAACCATTCCTTTAGATTTCAATAATTCCCCATTCAATCCACATTTATTTGGAAACATCACACAATTTGTCTGGATACAGCTATTTTTCTGGCTCAAGGAGACTGGGCTTGAATGGATGCTTAAGCGTACAATATAGTTGGTGCCTCCTAACTTCACAATGAGCTATTGTTTCTCACAACATATTTCAGAAACTGCCTAATTACTTTATCTTAACAAACAACCTGACTACTTCCTGTCTATCTTACCTTAAACAACCTGATCACTGAAAACATGTCTATACTCTGAAGCATCCAGTGGAGGCAGAAAGACTTGGGAAACAATAAAAAGATGTAGAAAATGCAGATATAGAAAAACATCTCCCACTTTCCTCTTCCCACAGCTAGCATTCCACCTACCATCACCACATGGAATCTCGTGTGCCCATTTATGGGTGCCACAATCAATGCCAACGCATTAACATAAAGCTGAAGGGATTCAAATTACAGGCCTCTTGAAGCCTTCTACCTAAATTGGGTAAAATTACAGCATGGGTGCCTGCCGTAGAGCCTGATGTCTCCCTAATTACAGTGCTGCAGACGTCTCTTCCCTTCCTCCCAGCCGGGAAGAAAAAGCTCTGATGAATTTGCCTTGATTGTCAGTATTTAGCGCTTTTGCCGTGATCAGGCCGGCACATGTGACAGGTATTTCTTGTCTCTTCCCATTTTTATTTCCCTCCCATTGCTGATTGCTCACACGGTGCCCGGAAAGTGTTAGCATTCTATTTATAATAGACGCGGCACACCAGTCGTCCGGGATGATGGCGAATGCTGACAACTCCGGGGTTTCTGAAAGGGAACTTCAGGACCTGGCGCTCACCGCGAACGCTGCATCGCTGCGTGTTCAATTATACCACGTTTGATGTGGTTTTGATTGGTTAACAATGAGGCCGACAAAGTAGGGAACAAGGAAAACATTAGCGAAACAAACAATGGAGCAATGAAAAAGAAAAAAGAGCTGACAGTTGTTAGAGAAAACACACACAGAAATAAAATGGGTTGTTTGTGGGGGGGGGGCATGACCTGGGGGGGGGCATGACCTCAGTTTGGCTTTGGGGATTTCTAGATAATAATTTCTGCGGGATGACAATGGACCATTGGTCATTACTGTGACAGTGTATAACTAATGCTTTTATTCAGTATAGTTCTCCAGAACTAAAAAGATGTTGGAATAAGTAGAGCAAAAACACTCTTCTTCCACCTTTGGGATATAAGGAACTGCCCACTGTAATGTTGACATCTAACTCCATTGACTTGCCCAAGGCTCTAATTGCGGATAATACATTTGTTAAGGGCTATTATATGCTTCTGAGAAAATGACCCTTTCAGAAGATGACTTCACAATAATGTAGGAAATTTCTGAGCCCTTGGAAAATGGCAAAATGATAAAAGCACATGGCCTGTTATGAATAGCACTTTTCTCTGCCTTCCATTTCCCTTTCTTAACACTCTGCCTACTGTTCACCTTTTACCCACAGGAAATTCAGAGAGGCACAGACAGAGAGAGACGCAGACATACAGACAGTGGACAGGCAGAGAAAGACAGAAAAGTGAGGAAGAGACACAGAAAGAAAGATATACAGAGAAGAGACAAAGAAAACTTGGTGCATTGTGGGATTGTTGCCGTGCTGCACGCTGCTTGCTGTTACCTACCTGGCTACCTGCCAAACTTTTTTTTTGAATTTACTCTTTGTAAACTAATTGGTTAAATTCCACTTTAAGAGTTTACCAACGCAATATTTTTATCTGTTGACCTTTTTACCCAACTTTTCTGCACCGGGACTCTATTTGGACATAATTAACGGAACTACTCACCCCTGAACACCCGAAGCTAAGTACCATTACTATGCCTTATCACTGTAATTGTTGTAGCTACAACACGGAGGAGAACTATCGTCTTCAGGTAAAGATAGCAGAGTTTGAGGCTCGGCTTCAGACGCAAATGTCAGGCAAGGATTATGTTAGTGTAGAAACGGAATAAACTGCGTCTGTGCCACCAGGAAGAAACAACAGTGTTGTTAGCCCCCCGGCACAGCTCCTGCAGCCGGGCAAGAACTTTCTCTTGGTCACTGGGAAGAAATGCTGTCGACCAGTTAAACCTGGGTCGCTGCTAGAGCCGGCAGGTTTTCCCCACTGGAGTCGGAGTCAAGGCCCGAGCCGTCTTCGGGGGGGAATGATCGGCAGGCATTTTCTACCGGTGGCCCGGAAAAACTGAAAACTTTAGTAATCGGCGATTCCATTACCCGCAGTATTAGACTAAAGAATCAGCCGGCGATCGTACACTGTTTACCGGGGGGCAGAGCCACCGACGTAGCCGCAAATCTGGGGTTGGTGCTAGCGAAGTCCAAAACTGGCAAGTATAGAGAGTACAGAGATATTGTTATTCACGTTGG
Source organism: Esox masquinongy (assembly GCA_016801175.1). Classification (NCBI taxonomy): domain Eukaryota; kingdom Metazoa; phylum Chordata; class Actinopteri; order Esociformes; family Esocidae; genus Esox; species Esox masquinongy. The sequence continues at coordinate 32,292 of JACXGI010008852.1, forward strand.
CACCAACGACGTTAGGATGAAACAGTCAGAGG
>JACXGI010008853.1:0-16116 GCA_016801175.1 Esox masquinongy
GTAGTCTGGGTTGTGTCCCTCTGGGGGGGGGGGGGGGGGTTGTGTCCCTGTGGGGTGTGAGCAGACTGGAGGAGAGTCCAGGACGTGGGTGTGGTCCCTAGCGGTGGAACAAAAGGCTGTGGCAACGACTCCTTCCCAAGTTTTTTAACGTATTATCATTGCGAAGCAATATTAACACCAAATCCAGTTATCAGTGGGGGTAAAAAAAATAAATGTATAATTCTTCTTGTTGACTTGGCTGTTGGTCTGCTCTCTATCGCGTTTGTGTTTCTGTAACTATTTTTTTATTTTATTTTTTTTTGCTTGTATCAATCAGTGGGAATGTGCATTCGGTGAACTAGCTCTTTAGGCTCTGAGAACTTAAGAAGTTAAAAACATTTAGACTTTGCTCGTCTGCATGCCAGAGTATTGTCCCTAAAAAAATATACATATATATATTAAAAATAAACCTCTTTAGAATCATATTTATTAAGAGACAGAAGAAAAATAAGACGTCATTTTGTTCCTGGTAAATGTTGATGAATTTAGTGAGACTGTTTTAGGCTAGCAATATTGTCCAGTCTCTTCAAGATGTATTTTTAAAGATTCCTACACAAATGTCAGTAAGAAACGGAGGCACAGGCCGCCGGAGGCCAAGGGTTCCAGCCTTTGTGTCGTGGCCCCAAGTCAAACGAGGTACTTTCTTCAAATGTGGGCCCCCGTAAAGACCTAACCCCTTGCCTCCGCACAGGCCCGGGTGTAGTGTCCATTTAGGCCTCCACTGCCTGGTTTGTGCCCCTGCCACGCCTCTCGGGGCTCTCCTGTCTCGTGGCGCCGCCCTGCTGGCCACCCACACAAGCGCACTTCCTCTCTGTGGGGGGCCCCAGGCCAAGACGTCCACAGCCACAGGAATACCTCTTTTTAACCTTTTTAATGATCCATTCTTTCTGTGCCCCGTTTGAAAGAGAGCATGGTTTATTTTTTAATTCCTCTTTGATATAATATCTACAGATTTGTTATTTGACATTGTGTAATTGTAATTATTTTTTTGTTCCTTTTTTGGTGTGTAGCTCTGCTGTTTATTTTCTTTTTCAGCTAGTGGTCTAAGCTGTGTGACTGTCTGATAGCAATAGAAGGGTACCCCGTCTGACCTGCTGGGGAGGGGGTGGGGCTTCCTCAGGCCCCTCCCACAAGGGTGCCTACTCACTCGCTGTATTGCTATGTGACATGTTCAAAAACTTTTTTTTTTTAGCCTGCAGGGAATATTTGTGTTATTGTGCAAAGTAATAAATTGGTATTTTATGCCTATATCATACACTAGTGTTTCATTTATTTCTTCCTTGTTTTAACCCCAATTGCAAACATTTAAAATGTATTTTTTTTCCTTATAAATTGGTGATTACTGATCTGTCACTGTGTGCTACTTGCACATGTCAGTAGATGGCGTTGTTATATCACTGGTCAAAAGTGGTCTGTAATCAGCTTATTGGCAGAGCAATCACCGTCATAGATGGGAGTTATGAACCTTCTATCCACTCAATGTGTAACAAAAGGCACAAAGCTGTTTGTGCATCGAGAGTCTTAATGGGACTTGTTGACCACATTTTTTGTTGTCCTAGACAAAGTCATGGTCAGCCGACACTGGCTCACAGTGATGAAAGAAAAGTGTGTGAGATCTGGGAACCCAATGTTCCCACAAAGATGGTTAAACAAAAAAATCTGTCGCCTGTTGTTTGTCTGTAACCACTAGAGTAAGAGAAATGCCATTTCTGGCTTAGTGGTTTAATTTTTTATTTATTTTTTATTATAATTGGCCATTGTCTTAGAATTGGGGTTAATTTTAAGTTCAGGCATTACAATTTAGGGTTAGGTGCATAGCTGGGCACAGTTAATCAACTTTGTTAACTGTTAATTCGTTCACCAAAAAGGTAGCTTTGATAACTGTTAATCCGTTAAATCGTTCAAAATGTAACAGAAGTTAGCGATAAATGTTAGTGTTAGTTTTTATTCTAAAAAAAACCCCACTTGGCTCTAAAAACACAAACATCTAACAAAGTGCGTAAAATAAATGTAATATTTCTCTTTTAACTGTAGGTGCTAGAAGCTTGTTTTTTTTCCCCCTTTGGATTCCTGACTTCCTGTCTAAGTCAAATGAAATGTTTTTCCGTCAAGGCCAGGCAATGTAAAGTGACGTTGAAGTTACACTATTTTTTGAAGGTCTCGTCCCAGCATTACAATGAATAGTCAATCCATTTCACAGATTGTAGAGAGCTATTCTTTGTTGACCAATCACAGATTGTTTACAACACACAAATAGCTACTTGCAAGTAATACGAGGGTTCCAGTGTGTTTTTTTTCCGCTCTGGACCTTCATACTGAAGCCTTGAGACTAGCATGTAATCTTACTGCAGAGAAAGAAATTTTTTACTTTGAAAATAGCATTTAGATTTTCAGCACAGCATGCATTGGATTTGGTCTCGTTCCCCACTCCGGACTGACAGTTAAGTTTTTGGGTTAACAGACTTAACGGAAGTAAAATGTAACAGAAGTTAATTAGTTTGATAATTATTTTCATAGTTAACTTTTAAACGTAAAATCGTTAACAAAAATGTTAACTTCATTAATTAGCAGATTAACAGTTTGGTGCCCAGCTCTGGTTAGGTGTTAGGGCTAGGTTGAGTTTAGGTATGAAGGGTAGGGTTTGATTAAGGTAAGTGATTATGTCTAGGTTAGGGGGAATGTGTATTTCTGGTTTAGGTTTCAGTTCCCCAGATGAATAGAAAACTTTCAGAATAGGTTTTAATATTTGAATGTTCCCATTTGGTAAAATCATGTTTTTTTGTCTTTAGTCTAAAGTTTGGGGTAAAGGTTAGAGGTTAAGTTAGGATTAGTGTTAAAGATTCATTCCGGGACATACCTCAGCCTTGAAGTTCCAAGTTTGAAAGGAAGTAATTTTAATTGCGTTGGGCGTCTGTCAGCAAATACAAAATATTTATTTCACAGATTGCTTTTCAATGAACAATATTAAAGCACTTTAAAAACATCTAAAAGAAATGCAGGGTTCTGGCTTTGCCAGACCATAAGTTGGATGATGGTCAGCTAACGGGTACTGGCATGGGGAGTGTTGATGGTACATCTAGGCAGAATCGTCAGTCAGACAGACCCAGATTTCTTTACCCAATATCTTAACCGTGTCTCTACCAGCTCTAAGTTAGCTGGTACAAAAAGCAATAAAAGTATAGGACCTGCCATGGTGACGCTTCAGCAGCTGTATCCTCAGCACCTGAAAGACCATCACACATCCGTAGTAGGAGGTAGAGACAACCTATGAGATGAGCGTCATCCTCTCACATCAGGGTCTGTTTTTCAGAAACCAAGGCAGGTGGCATAAAAACAATCTGCTGTAGAATCCTCCGGGTGCAACAGAGACCCATAACATACTGTAGTAACTTTGCTCCTACAATTTTCGGGGTCCTGTTTTGGTTTGACAGTGCCACTTTCACAACCAGTGGTAAAAAAATCACAGAATGCATCTTTAAGGTTAGGTTTTTTGGTGTTAGGCTTAGTACTCAAGAGTTTTACAATTTGGATTTTATTGAGGGTTAGGGTTATAGACTTGCTCAGTCATGTTCTGTGTTAGGTTTAAAGTCCTTAAAATGGAACCATCTTTATTGACAACTTGTCAAATCATTGAAAATCAATATATTGGACGTCAGTCATTTATTGTAATGTTGTTTTGTGTATTCTACTGATTGCAGTCGATTTCCACAAGGATTCTCTTATGCAGTGGTATTCATCGTAACCGAGACCATGGGCAAGTATGTCTCCTTCAGAATGGACAGCCATAGTTCGCTACACACCCTGCATCCTCTCTTTTCCCCTCTCTTTGTGTCACTACCCCTCCTCCCATTTCCTGTGTCCCCAGCTGTTGTCATGACGACTGTTGCCAAGGAGAAGGGAACTCGAACCACAGATCTAGTTGCCATAATATTTAATTCATCAGCATAGATACACCAGGGTTCAATGAAATGTAATGAGCTGGAGTTGAGAAAAACTACTGATAAGCGCGAAGAAATAGTATTTGGCAGAATTATAAAACTGTCAGGCAACAAACCTCTACACAAGTTGGTGACACAGTTAAAGCCAATTATAATCAGCTGTAAACTGTGGAGAGTAATTCCTTTATTATCATCATCTGTGAGGTGTGATATCAGCCCTTAATAGGTCAGTGTTTAGGAACTATAGAAATGGATTCTTTCAATCAATATCTATTTGTATTACTCTTGATAAGATAATGCACAGTTCCTATCTCTTATTGATGAATGCTTATACCTGATCTATTTTTCTCGTGATTGTTCGGCTTTATGGTCAGGGTAATTTTGCTCTCAAAAAAAGTCAGTTCTCCTAGCCCTCTATTTTGGATACTTCCACCTTTCACTGCAGCACCGCAGACAAAAAGCAGAAGTCTAAAACTGATTTAAAACAGCGTGGTGCAGGGTGTTTAAGCCCCATCATAGAGGCCCCCTGGATTGTCTTTGTGTTAATTGATCCACCTACAGTCACCACTCTCTCCCTCTCAACCTTCATTTTAAAGTATCTTCTTTCCTCTCTCCTGTTCCCCATTTCTTTCTTTCTAGCAACGGTGCTGCTCACACAGGTTAACGGAAAAAGGATGTTGCTCTAAAAAATGGGCGAGACAGACCTTATTCACCTATGTGGCAGTCTGAGTAAGTGGTGTTGCCTGCTATTCATGCTGTAACAACCTGACTGGACTGGCACATTTGGGTTTGCCCGCATGGGGGGAGGACAGCAAGCTGAAGTCTGAAGTGGCCTCTGCAGGGTCTAAGCCCATTGTGAGCATTGTGACTACAACACTTCAAACAGGCATTGGCGGCAGATGAGGTTGTGTTCTCAAAAAGACTATCATGCACGAAATTCTAGCGGCTAATCAACACTTGGTGCATTTGGGGACACGTTTTGGATGCACTTGGACAAAGACCAGAATTTTACAAAACACTCTTTGTAAAGAATTTTTTAATCTTTTCTGAGGACCTTTTTTGCTCATATTTTGCGGACTGAAAATTGGACTGTACGTCTTTTGCTACATCCAGCGATCAAATATACCATAAATTCAGTGACATTCCTGAATCAAAGTATCAGGTTTTATCAGACAAACCCATCTGGGCAAGGCTACACCAAACCTGTGGGGAAATTGACACTTGTTGTACTGATCAGCTCAGCTCTTGGCTTGGTTTGAGGTAGGGCTACAACCGACAGAAGAGGATTATAGCAATTGTACCATACCCACAAACTCAATGGGCCAGATGGTGCCATTTCTAAAGCTCGATCAATCAAAAGATTGGTGAGCTGCCACAAGTGGCTGCACAGTTCTCTCTTCAATTATTCATCGGATCGACAGTGAACGAGAAAAAGGGGAAAGTTAATGAGAGAGAAGTGACGGATGCTGAATAAAACGAAGAGGTTCACCGGAAAGAAAGTTGACCAACTGAGAGTTTCTGACCATCTGAGGTAAAAACGAAAAGCAAAAGCTTAAAAAGGGAAAGTGGTTTCCGACAGAGCCTTAAGTGGTTCGAACTCAGGGTGGTGAAAGGCCCAGATAGATTGCAGTTTTAGCAAAGAAGTAGGCCTTGAAGCAACAAAGAAGTTGAAGCAGACTGGGGTAATAAGGCTCAAATTCAGGTGGAATTCTTAAGACATCGAAAGAAGCTGTAATGGTCAACACCGGCATGCAGTTGATCAGCTTTACCTGTGCGGTGACAGGCTGGATCATGGCCATCGCAGTGACGGCTTTACCTCAGTGGAAGGTGTCGGCCTTCATCGGCAGCAACATCCTTACCTCCGAGATCAGCTGGGAGGGTATCTGGATGACCTGCATCTACCAGACCACAGGCCACATGCAGTGCAAGACCTATGACTCCATGCTGGCCCTACCCCCGGACCTCCAGGCAGCTCGTGCCCTCATGTGCGTTTCCATCTTCTTGGGCTGGCTGTCCTGTACGGTGTCCTGCTGTGGGATGAAGTGCACCACATGCGCCGGTGATGACCGCCAAACTAAGGCAAGCATCGCTCTATCCGGCGGCGTGCTATTCATCCTGACGGGTCTGTGTGTTCTGGTGCCCGTCTCTTGGACCGCAAACACGGTGGTCCAGGACTTTTACAGTCCAAACGTGCCCGTCATGCACAAGCGAGAGCTGGGCCAGGCTATCTACCTGGGCTGGGCATCTGCGGTTATTCTAATGATCAGCGGGGCTGTGCTGAGCAGCACTTGCCCCCACATTGAGAGAGGAGGAGGGGGGTATCACCGGGGCTACATGGGTCGTAGCTTTCCTATCTCACGCCCCTCCCCCCTCGCACCGGACCCTCCAAAGCCTATCAGTTCCAACAGCGTACCACTAAAGGAATATGTTTAATGGGAGCAATGTGGAGACAAATGTAAACAGGAGTTGGAGGAAAGGAATGAGCAAGGCTGTGAATGAGAAGATGAAGTACAAGGCTAGAGAAAAATGTAGTAAAATTAATAGGGGGTTGATTTATCATCAAGTGGTGACTATAAGCAGTGGATTTCAAACAACCTTGCAGTTACCTCTTCCTTAATTGTGAGCTTGATGCACTTACATCTTTCTGTGTATTTATTTACAACATATACTATTTATTCAACTTTATGTATTTTTTTGTTATCTCATCATATTGTTTGAAACCATCATGCCATTCTTTATATCATTGGTACTATATTTATTTATTCATTGACTTTATTACAGTAAATAGATTTTGCAGTTGTTCCTGGGCACACACTTAGTGAAATATTGGACCCTCAACCCAGTGTAAGAGCAGAAGACCCTGCATCATAAACATCTGTTCTTGTTTTGTGTGTCTTGTGTTGTGACAGTTGGAGTGATTTCCCCTTGAACAATTTTTCTCCACTGGCTCGATTGTTACACAGAATATACTTCATTGAGTTTGTGAAGTCCAAAATAAAGAATAAACTGTTTTCCAAAGTTTTTTCTTAAAATAAATATCTTAATTAACATTAGAAACAACAGAAAGAGAAACAAAGATGTGAGATGGACATTTAAAAAAAAAAAATCTGTTAATTTGTTTTGACTATACACATGATGACATTGAAATTGTTTGACCACAGAATATGCTGCTAAACGGTCAGCAGGAGTCCTGTTCTTTATGAGGTCCTGCTCTGTCCACTTTATAGACTATATATCCTGTGTGCCGTCCTCTATTTTGTTCTTATCCAGCGCAGTGGGGGTAATCATTTGTCCTAAACCTTTGTTTGGAACGAAAAGAAGAGTTTATTTGGGACAAATTCAGATGGGTATGTCCCTTTGTTTCGTATGCTTCTGTTTGGGTGCTAGTGAAACACCCCAGGTGTATCAGGGCAGGTGCATCTGAAGACAATGCTTTGATTTACAATAACACTGTAATTTTTTTCCTGCTAACTCAAACCATTAAAGTAAAGTATTTTAGTGTTTAATCCTAATTAGTTAGTTTATTACTAAAGTGATATGACCACCATATGGCTATCTCTTTAAGTTGTACTTAACTCTTGTGTCTTCGGTCATTTTGACACTAAATTTAATTAGGTATTCATGACCTTGTAGATGAAAGAAATGGGTTGTCCCACTTAATGAACACGATTTGATCTGTTAATGCTAATTGACTACAAAGAAAAAGAAAAGCAACAAATGGATTAATAGTATTACAGAAACACTTCAGAAATTCATATCACCCTGCATTACACTGGTGTCTTGCTTTTAAAGATAACTAGTTGGTATTGGCAGGTCCGGCCCCCGCATTAGGCAAGATTAGGTAGCTGCCTCTGGTGGCACTTCAATTTGAGGCGGTATTTTGACAGTTGACTGCCGCCCTCCGGTGCCCCTGATCGGCTGCATTTTTTTTGTCTTGTCCAGGGCTGCAGAACGTCCAGGGCTGGCCCTGGGTCCTGGTCTGTCCAGTGAAGTAAATATTTACCTGTGCAGGGTGCTTCCAGATGCAATGTCACCTATCATCATCACTAGTTTTCAATTGGCTCATTCATCCCCTGTAAAACACTATTCTAAGGTAATATACTTTAGGTACTAAATGTATGTAGTGAAGAATGTATGTGGGTAGTCTTTGATCAGAGTGCAGCTTAAATTACTCAAACAAAAAAAAATGCAAAGGCTGAGCGCAGTCAAAACACGACATTTTGGGGGTTATATAATACATTCATTAATGGTGAAATTATGATAATGCACATCTGTTAAAGCTGTATGGAAAAAAAGGCCTGGAATTTCAGCCTGTTTTGGCGGTGTAGTTATTTGGCCAACCGCATGTCACTACTGATTTGGTTTTAACAGACCAATGACAGTTCATATGGGTAAGGGGTCGGGCTTAAGGAGGCCTTCATATAAATTAATCAGGTCATTGTACTGAAAAGTCTAGAGATTTGTTTCCTATCACATCCCATCAGACAGAATTTTAAACACTAAAGGAGGTTAAGGGTAATACATAAAAATATATATACACAGTCATTTACAGTTGGACAGTGACAAAAGTTTTGTTATTGTTTCTCTATAAACTGTGTAGGAATTACAGCCCTTTTTATATATAGTCCCCCCATTTTGGGGGACTAGGACTAATTGAATTTGAGGGTCAGAAAGTAGAATTTTGGACAAATAAAGTTGTTATATTTAGTACTTCATAGCAGATCCTTTGCATTTGAAGATTATCTGGAGAGTGTGCATGCCATAGAGATCACTAAAATCTGTGTATCTTCCCTGGTAATGGTCTACCAGGAAGCACTGCAACAAGGAAGCACTCGTTTGTTTCTGAGCATTTTTATCTTCAGCCAGTGAAGCAAATGCTCACTTTTATTCAGGTTGGGTGACTCAAAAAAATTCAACTTTCTGGCCCTGAAAAACATCCTTGGTTGCTTTAGCGGTATGTTTAGGGTAATTGTTCTGCTCAAGATGGAGTGCCATCCAATGACTTTTGCAGCATTTGATTGTATCTGAGTAGATTTGTGTACAGAAGTGGTTTCTGTACACTTCAGAATTCACTCTACTGTGGGATATTTATACTTGAACAACTGGTGTGCATGGAGGGAAGGCAGCAAGCTCAACCCACATCAAGTTGTTAAGTGGCCTCTGGTTCTGAGACAATTGTATGCACTGTGCAAAAGACACTGCAGCAGGATTTAACACCACCACTGAAACAAAACCTTGGAACGTAGTGGACAGAGTACTGGTCCACTGGAAGAAAAATATTGGATACAATTGGACAAAGGCTAGAACTGGAAAAAAACTTTTTTTGCGTTATCAAGACAATTTTGTTTCTGTTTTTATTATCTCTTTTCTTGTACTTTTTGCTCAAATGTTTTTTGTTTTTTTTTACGAAAGAGTTTGTCACTTGTTTTAGACTTCCAGCAATTGACACTTTGAAGTATCAGGTTTTATCAGGCTGACCTATCTTGGTAAATCTACACCAAAGAAGGGTAATGGACACTTGTTCTTGTAATCAATTCCGTTGTTGGGTTACTGTGAGGTTACAGGAAGAGAGCTCAAATGTGACTACGCACAAACCTACTGGGACAGGTGGGGTTGTTTCTGAAGCTTGATCAATTGAAAATCGGAGGACAGCTGTTTTACGTTTTGTTCTCCAATTAGTTATTGGCTCAACATTCATTCGTTTGACATAGAATCATAAAGAGAGAATAGTTAATGAGCGAGCAGTGACGAATAGCTGCGAAGATAAGACGATCACCTGAAAAACAGAAAGATTTAAAAGGAAGAATTTGACCGGATGTTAAAAAGAATCACTGAGACATAAAGAGCTTGAGAAGGTAAAGTGTTTAAAGACAAGGCAGTGACTGACTCAGTCAGTGAAGTAGTCCTTGAAGTAACGAAGAGGTCAAAGAGGACAGACATTTGTCATTCAGGGTCAGTTTCAGGAAGAGGAAGACATTGTAAGCAACCGTCATGGTCAACAGTGTCGTGCAGTTGCTCAGCTTTATCTTCGCGGTAACAGGTTGGGTCATGGCCATCACCGTGACCGTCCTGCCTCAGTGGAAGGTGTCGGCCTTCATCGGCAGCAACATCCTCACCTCCGAGATCAGCTGGGAGGGTATCTGGATGACCTGCATCTACCAGACCACAGGCCACATGCAGTGCAAGACCTATGACTCCATGCTGGCCCTACCCCCGGACCTCCAGGCAGCTCGTGCCCTCATGTGCGTTTCCATCTTCTTGGGCTGGCTGTCCTGTACGGTGTCCTGCTGTGGGATGAAGTGCACCAAGTGCGCCGGTGATGACCGCCAAACTAAGGCAAGCATCGCTCTATCTGGCGGCGTGCTATTCTTCCTGACGGGTCTGTGTGTTCTGGTGCCCGTCTCTTGGACCACAAACACGGTGGTCCAGAACTTTTACAATCCAAACGTGCCCGTCATGCACAAGCGAGAGCTGGGCCAGGCTATCTACCTGGGCTGGGCGTCTGCGGTTATTCTAATGATCAGCGGGGCTGTGCTGAGCAGCACTTGCCCCCACATTGAGAGAGGAGGAGGGGGGTATCACCGGGGCTACATGGGTCAGGGCTCCCCCCTCGCACCGGACCCTCCAAAGCCTATCAGCTCCAACAGCGTACCACTAAAGGAATATGTTTAGTGGGAGACGTGAAGACGAACGTAAACAGGAGTTGGAGGAGAGGACTGAGAAAAGCTGTGAAGGACAAACATTCGAGAGGGTGGGAGATAAAAATGGTGACTAGGTCATGAAAATATGAAGCAGTGGATTTAATATGACCCAGTGTTTACTCTCTAATTACTTCAAGCTTGATTCTTAAACTGCTTCCTATGTATTCATTACAAAAAACTTTTTTTTTATTAAAATGTGTTATCTATTATCTCTAAACATTGTTTGTTTTGTTAATATTTTTGCTTTCATTATTGTCATATATAGTCTAGTTCATAATCATACAAAGTATTGATATTATTGCAATTAAGCGCTTTACTCAATTAATGATTACAACCTCATCCCAAAGAAAGCAAGGAAAAAACACCAACTCGTGTTGGAAAGACGGCTATTCAAATATCTCTAGTAGCCTGATTTTGTCGTTGAACTTTTTAAAAAAAAAAAAATCAACAATTTAAGTAAACTGGTTTTCTGAGGACTGTTTTAGTAAATATTTGGATACTTCCTTGACATGTATTTTTTTCATGTGAAACAGTATGACCTGTGTATTCCAGGCCTTTTCTGCAACAATAGTGAGGTATGATTCAAACTATAACCCTAATAGTTCTGTTCTCCAAATGGGCCATTACAATAATTACTATGAGTTATCATCTGCCCAAGTGAGCCTGACCCATGCCCTATGAAGAATTACACTGTGTGTTATTTAAGCAGAATTAATGTAATGTTTCTGGTCAGAAAGTGCAAGCTTTTTACTGCTAATGCAAGCGTAAAAGATGGCAGATGGATATAGCCGAGAAGATATTTTCTACAAAATATAATTCTACAACATTCTGTTTATTCTTTCTTTCATGACAATGGAATTTCTAAATATGTAATTAAAGAAAAACCTGATAAACAGTCATTGGAAGTCTTGTCCTGTATGAGGTCTTTGCTGTTGGGAGGTTTCTGCCGTAACCTGTCCAATTGACTATGTCTCAGGACGTCACAATCTCTACTTTGTTCACATCTAGTCCAGTCTGCAACAAAGACACACATTTCTACTGGACAATCGTTTGTGTGCTTCTGTTTGGTTTTGAGTGAATTCATCCCAGCTGTATGTTCTGCACCTATCAGGGTTGTACATCCAAAGACATTGTCAATGCGTTCAACCCATTATTGAGTGCTGTAGACCATGACATCCAACGTTTAGTCTTCTTGCTTGAAGTTCTCATTTCACTGAGACTCCATGAAGAAAGACACTGTAGACAGTGTTTCTAAAGGATGCAGAGAAAAAAAACGTTGATGACTCACAATTATTAGTATTTACTGACAAAGGAGCAGTGTCGGCCTATGGGTTTTACCTGAGAGGCGCTCCTCCCCGCTGGGGGATTCCAGGGATTCCCATCTCTTGGGTACAGTTTCTAGAAGGGACAGATCTTCAGGCCTCAGCGTCTGAAGCACATTCTTTCTCCTGAGGAACCTGGATATCTAGTGAAGGAAAACATTTTTCTATCACAGAGATTAACAAAAAATAGGATAACTGTTAGTTTTTAAAAAATGTACAGTACAATGTAATGTGCTACTACGTTTCACTATGAAGCACATTTTTTCTGCATGCGTGCTAATGGCTTGTCCACAATACATCCCTCCCTCATATCATATGCTGTGGACCACAAGAAACCAACCGTACATCAAGCTTGAATCCTAAATCATACAGTTAGTGAAACACAAAAGATACTGTTGCCGATAGTAACGCTCCGCATCCTTAAGCCACTCCAACATATCAGCGATGGATGGAGCAATGGCGGACCGCTGGGTGCAGGTGGCTAGGTCAAGGGTGTCGATATTCTGCTCATACAATTGGAATGCGCCGGACACCTGATTACTGACAGCATCTCGCACTTGCTGGAGAGAACACCTGTTAGAACGTATCGGATACTTCATGACGACGTGTTTGCGATCTCGTCTTTCCGCAACCAAAACGTGCTGTTTTGCGGAATGAATACAGCCCTGCATTGCTACTAGGTCAGAACTTTTTCCATGTAGCCATACCTGTAAAATCTAGGTTATGAATCATGACTTTAAGGAGTTAAGAAAAATAATCTTACAGTTTGTCAGCGAGTTTGACCAAAACGATGTCCAATGCCTGTAGGAGCTTGAAATTAAGACGCTCCTGCAGATCGGGAAAGGTGTGAAGCGGGGTGTTGACGATTTTGACTTTTTCAAGCGCCCTTAACTGGTCTACGAGGTTTCCAAGAGAACCCATCAAAGGCGTGCATTCATCTAACACTGAATTCCATACTTTTTGATTGTTCTCCAAGTTTTGAAAACATTTTTTTAGTACTTGGTTCAACGAAAATAACGAAGATTTCGACATTTAACTATCTAAATAAATACACACCTTACAACTCAGAAAATAGAACACGTGGCTGATGAAAAAAGGTCGCAATAACAAAACTACTTTCAGTAATAGATTGCTATTATACTATGCAAAGTACAAGCCTTAATTAAATGTTAAAATGAAACTTTAAACCGACGTACCCTTCTAAATAACTAAAATAACTGTCACATTTACACTCAAACCGTTGGCTCACATTTGTTTTATTACATTTCCGGTCAAGTGATGTAAACACTGACGTTTTACAAAATGATAGGTTTTAAATGTTTTCAACATGACGTCAGGTAAAAGGTATTCCCATTGGCTGATCTCAGGCACGTGCTGCGGCTGCGCGAACATTTGAAAATTCGCGAACTCGAAATTGAGGTGTAACGTTTGAACGATTAGCTGATTAGTAGCTGTCTAGGAAATAACATCACCAGGTAAATCATTTTTAAATTAAATATAGTGTCGGTGAACTAACTTCAATGTTTACATTGCAATTATATTTGTGGTACATGTAGCTGTTTCAAATCGTTAAATGAAACGGTAATTCACCAACGTTGTTAGCTAGCTAGATAACTTAGCTTAGCATTAAAAACATTACCGGATAAGGCCGGGCTAGCATGTTAGCCAGTTACTTAGCTAGCACTTATTTACTGTACTGACTGTATTTACTAATATACAGAACCACAATGGGACGACCAAAAAGGACCACCAAGCAACGTAAAAACCCCAAGTTGGACAAGTTGGAGGCGTTTCTCGAAGATTTCGACAGCGAGGGTATGTGAATCCAATGTCAAACGAGGCATTAATTGTGCACGCAATGGCTGCTTGCCATTATGTATATTAAATATTGTTGAATGTTTCATTTTATCGCTCTTTTTCAACCCCGCGTTCTCTTTCTAGTGAAAACCATCGTAGAAAGGCTGAATGAGCGGATAAACAGCCTCCTGAAAGATGCAGATAACCTATACAACATTGCTTTGATCAAACTCCCCAAGGCAGTGAGACAAATGAACTGGATTGAATATTGTGGTAAGTTCAGCCTACCAAATATATATGTAATCGTTACAGTTTTGTTTAACTGGGCGGTCCCAGAAAAGCATCCAAGATTGAGCAGTATCACTCGGAATGAAAACACTGATTCCACGATGTACTCTTTTCTTTTTTGTCGTGTACACTTGTATGACGGTTTAATAAGCATTGCAATTTGGCATTGACATTCACATTCTTGCTTGGTTTTGATTTACACGGATTTCGGTGGTCTCAAACAATTGGATTCCATGGTTTGTGCTAACTTGTAATAAATGCGCTGTGTGCGCCGTTATGGTTCACACCTATTAGTTGCGAAATGAAGAGGCACTACGATTGAGTATTGCTGGGAACCGCACAATACGTAGTGCTGAAACCATGTATTTAGCTTCTTGTGATTTCCACGTTTGTCTAGGTATGGCATTTTGATACTGGGATTGTATTGCAATTTCATGTTGAATTGCCCGCGATATGTTTGCTGTATGAGGACGAGAGACAAATTGCTTGGATCAGTCATGAAAACAGTAAGACGTGAAAACAAATTATCCTATTTGAAAAGTTGGAAAAACACCAGCGTGATATTATCCAAACAGCAATCACAATATTTAACTTCAGATGTTTTCATCTTTGCTACTAGACACACACAATCAAAATGTCTACATTCTTTAAAATGTGGTAAACTTCATATTCACTGGTACACTGAATTATAGAAAGAACTACTTATTTTACACAGGTTTCTTTATGTAATGCCCCTTGACTACTGATGGTTACTTTAGAATTTGTGATGTTGTGCTTTGTTATATCTAAGTTAATAGACATTGACATGATGGAAGACTGCAGAAGAAAGTTAGGTTGTAGTTTTTTCTCACTGTCACACTGATTTGATTTTATCCCTTCAGAGGCAGAGAAAGCCAAGTCATCTGTGTCCCTGGTGGAGGATGCGACGGTGGGTTTTCAAAATGTTTTAGTATGGTTTAAAGTCTGAATAGTGTTGATGCTCCATGAAGTGCCACCAGACATCTCTTCACCCGCATTCGTCTGCTTATAGAAAGAAGCGGAGGCTGCGAAGGTTGAGAGTGTCATGGCTGAGGTTCACGTTATTCCCCCCAAGACTGCAAAAAAAGGTATCTCTGCTCTGTGATCACCCACTATTTTGGTTTAGGCATGCGACACCATTGGATCCTTCCACGATTGATGTGAACTTACTCTAGTTTCCTCTGCAGCCTCTTCAAAACGTGGCAGAGCCCGGACAAGCTCGGGGGATGAGAACTTTACTTCGGGCACAGTGAAGAAGGTTGCTTTGTATTAATTGGCAATGTTATGGTGACTTATTTTGTGTTGACTTTCTGACTCGATAGACTTGTTTTTTGTTTTTATTCCAAATTGCACCAATAATGTTTGGCTGAAGCTGCACTTTTTGCTGAAACGCTCTTTTGTAATTTTCACCTTAGGGTAAATCTAAGAAACCACCACCAACATCAAAGAGGACCAGAGCACTTTCAGTCAGCAAGCAGAACTCATCCATCAGAAAGTAATACATTTTTCTCTGCTCAATCTGCTAACATTACATTGTACTCAGTGCTGTGTGTCGTGGTCTTGTGGGATCCAGCTGTCTAGGCCGCTGCCTCCGATGCCCTTGTGCTCTTGCGGCTTAGGTTCGAATCCAACCTGCTCTTTCAGCAAGAATTCCCTTCTCTTTCCCCATTTTACTACATAAAATGCCAGAAAATTATATACAACCCTGTTTCCAAAAAAGTTGGGCCGCTGTGTAAAATGTAGAATGCAGGAAAAACAGAATGCAATGATGTGCAAATCCTTTAAACCCTATTTTCTATAGAGAATAGTACAAAGACAATATATCAAATGTTGAAACTGAGAAATGTTATTGTTTCTTGGGAAATACATCTTTGAGTTTGATGCCAGTAACAAGTTTCGAAAAAGTTGGGACAGGGGCACCGAAAGACTGGAAATGTGTAATGCTAAAAAACTAAACCTGTTGGAATTATCACACAAATAATTAGGTTAATTGGCAACATCTCAGTAGCATGA
>JACXGI010008853.1:16216-32322 GCA_016801175.1 Esox masquinongy
GCGCGGTCCAGAACTGCCTCTGCCTTCTCTGGGCCTGAGCTCATTTTAGATGGACTGAGACAAAGTGGAAAACTGTCCTGTGGTCTGACGGATCAAAATTTGAGATTATTTTCAGGAATCATGGATGCTGCGTCCTCTGGGCTGAAGAGAGGGACCCGGCTTCTCAGTGTACAGTTCTAAAGCCAGCATCCGTGTTGGTATGGGGGTGCGTTAGTGCATGGCATGGGTGACTTACACGTCTGTGAAGGCACCATTAATGCTGAACAATCACTCAACTTTCCTTTTCAACTTTTTTGGAAAGGAAAGAAAAGGGTGCAGTGGTCTCTTAATTATTTCCGGAGCTGTATACAGTTTTTGGAGCAGCATATACTGCCATCCAGGTGACGTCTTCAGGGAAGGCCTTGCTTATTTCAACAAGACAATGCCAAACCATATTCTGCACATATTACAACAGCATGGCTCCGTAGTCAAATTTTCTGGGTGCTAAACTGTCTTGCCTGCAGGCCAGACCTGTCACCCATTGAAAACATTTGGCACATTATGAAACGGAAAATGCGACAAAGGAGACCCCCGACTGTTGAGCAGCTGAAATCCTATATCAAGCAAGAATGGGAACTCATTTGTTTTAAAACTACAGTAAATAGTCTCCTCAGTTCTCAAACACAGAGTAGTGTTACAAGAGGCGATGCAACACTGGAAAACATGCCCCTGTCCCAACTTTTAAAAATCGTGTTGCTGGCATCAAATTCAAAATGAGCATGTAATTTTCCGAAGACAATTAAGTGTGTGGGTGTGGTGTGATGAAGTCATTCACTGTTCTTTTGCTTTCCAGGTCCAGTAGGAAGCCGATGATCACTCCTGCCAGGAACATGCTCGACACTTCCCTCATGGGTCCTACCCCTCTTATCACACCACGCTTTGACTCGAGGTAAAGAGGTCATGGAGAAGGTCAAGACATGTCCCAGTGACCTTTGCTGCTGCTTGCCCTGAGATAGTCATCCCCCTATTCAAAATGTCTTCCTGCTTCCCCTAAGCAACACTGGCTACCTCTGACTCTTTGCCTTGTATCTCAGGCTTCCCAAGACCCCAGCGGTGAGGATACCCCGCCACAAGGAGAGGGTGTACAGCATCTCGGTCAATGGCTCCCCCATCGCTGGCGGCAGTGACGATGTCATCATCAACGTCCCTGTGGGGAACGGCGAGGTGGGTGGGCTACCCTCTGGCTTGTTAGGAGTTAAATCGCCTCCCTGACTTCTCTGGCAGTATGGAAAGGAAAACGTCACCTGCTTATCTGCATGTCGATGGTTGCCGTATTATTTCAATTTAGCAAGTACACTGTCCTTCCAGTTCCTTTATTTCTTAAACACTTCAAGTTGGGGATATTTGGTGTTGAGTTGCTTGAGGTTTGTGAGGTTTTTAATGCTGAGCCTGTGGGTGGTTTTGGTTCCAGTGCATTCAGCTGCTGGCCAGTCAGATGGACACATTGGACCTTGGACAGCTGGACGAGACGGCCATAAGAAGCATCCGTCTGCTACAGGTATGGTCTAAACCCAGCAAAGAAATCTTGATAATTTCAGTATAATTACAATTATATTCATACAGAATGTGGGGTTAAGACCACATCCACTGACAAGGGTCAGCCAACCTAATTTCTTTCACATTAGTAACCAAGTCAAAGTGGCCTCTACTGACTGATAAATACACCGATCCGCCATAACATTATGACCACCTGCCTAATATTGTGTGGATCCCCCTTTTGCCGCCAAAACAGCCCTGACCCATCGAGGCGTACCCTATATCTCAAGAATTACGTTCTTGAGAACTATTGGGAACTATTGTAAAATACGCGATTACGTTCTATGCCAACATATCTAGTTGCCATTGCGTCGGTCAAGAATGTTATATATTTAGGAAAATAAATGGATGTGTATGGTAATAATACAATAGTTTTGTAGGATTTCACCTATCTAAATAAGGCAATTTATGTAGACCATCCCCACTCAAGCCAAATCAGTTGTTTTTAAAAGAATAACAAATACGAAAACCTGTATGGAGAGCACCGCATGTGGCCATTCAAAATGTGGACTGATATATAATGTTCTTGACCGACGTAATGGCACTAGATATGTTGGCATAGAACGTAATCGGGGTTTTTACAATAGTTCCCAGGGAACGTAATTCTTGAGATATACGGTAGGTCGAGGCATGGAGTCCACTAGACCTCTGAAGGTGTGCTGTGGTATCTGGCACCAAGACATTAGCAGCAGATCCAAGTCCTGTAAGTTGCGAGGTGGGGCCTCCATGGATCTGACCTGTTTGTCCAGAACGTCCCACAGATGCTCGATTGGATTGAGATCTGGGGAATTTGGAGGCCAAGTCAACACCTTGAACTCGTTGCGTTCCTCAAACCATTCCTGAACCATTTTTGCTTTGTGGCAGGGTGCATTATCCTGCTGAAAGAGGCCAATGCCATCAGGGCATACCGTTGCCATGAAAGGGTGCACATGGTCTGCAACAATGCTTAGGTAGGTAGTACGTGTCAAAGTAACATCCACATGAATGGCAGGACCCAAGGTTTCCCAGCAGAACATTGCCCAAAGTATCACACTGCCTTCGCCGGCTTGCCTCCTTCCCATAGTGCATCCTGGTGCCATGTGTTCTCCAGGTAAGCGACGCACACACACCCGGCCATCCACGTGATGTAAAAGGAAATGTGATTCATCAGACCAGGCCACCTTCTTCCATTGTTCCGTGGTCCAGTTCTGATGCTCACATGCCCATTGTAGGCGCTTTTGGCAGTGGACAGGGGTCTGCATGGGCACCCTGACTGGTCTGCGGCTAAACAGCCCCATGCACAACAAACTGCGTGTTCTGACACCTTTCTATCAGTACCAGCATTAACTTTTTCAACAATTTGAGCTACAGTAGCTCGTCTGTTGGATTGAACCACACGGGCCAGCCTTTGCTCCCCATATGCATCAATGAGCATTGGCCACACATGACCCGTTCTCCGCTTTTCCTTTCTTGGACCACTTTTGATAGGTACTGACCCCTGAAGGCCAGGAACACCCCACAAGGGCTGCAGTCTTGGAGATGCTCTGACCCAGTCGTCTAGCCATCATAATTTGGCCCTTGTCAAAGTTGCTCAGATCCTTATGCTTGCCCATTTTTCCTGCTTCTAACACATCAACTTTGAGGACAAAATGTTCACTTGCTGCCTAATATCCCACCCACTGACAGGTACCATGATAACGAGATTATCAGTATTATTCACTTCACCTGTCAGTGGTCATAAAGTTATGGCTGATCGGTGTATTTGCATGAACGTGTGTTTTTACAAATCAAAAGGTCACTAAATAGAAATGCTCTTTACATATTTGGACTCTGCTATGCGTTATGCCTAGGAAGAGCTCTGTACTGTGGTATGTTGGCCATATACCACACTCCCTCATGGCTTATTGCTTAATGGGGCTCTGTGTATATTCTTGCCTCGAACCTTTTACAAGATCGAATTTAACCAATAGCACAACTTTTCTTCTTGTCTTCCTTACCGAGCAAGACTAGGGTAGTATTAGCTGGTCCCGGGTGGTTTAGAGTGGGTGGAGTTGTACTGCACGTGTCTAAAGCGTGTATGAGGAAATCTCAAACGCATGGATGGGCTTAAGTTTAAATGGGCATATCTCTGGGACTTTGATAACAATTTTGTAGAAAAATATCTGAAACGTTACCTTGTCTGTTCTCATTTTTTGCTTGTTTATGCTAGTTAGCACAGTAAAAATCTTACATATGGCCCCTTTAATTATAACATGCAAACCTTGTTTATTGTGATGCCCCTAAGTAGTTTTTCTTTTGAAGTTCGTTGACAACATAAGTTGTTAACTCATGCCTTTCTCTCCACAGAACCGCCTCACAACACTGTGTCAACCGTCTTAATAAAGATGGTAACAATTCAAAATGTTTGGTCTTTTCCTCTGTATTCAAATGTTCCATTTGTATATTTCTCTTCTAGTGCATAGTTAGGTGTAATGGCTGTCAAGTCTGCCTCGTAGTTGTCTTTTATCTTTGTGTGTTTTGGTTTTAATCCTTTATTCCATCATTTCGTTCAACAACACTGTTAGTTGTTGAGACTACGCTTTTAATTTTTTTCCTCCAGAAATGCTACATTCTCTAAGGGAATTTCCAAGTCTGTGGTAGCGATTTTATATCCATGTCAAGAGTGTAAATTTGACCAAAATGACCTTAACTGTGCTAGTTCAGCGTAACTTGTTTTGAAACTGATGTGAGAATGTTAGTCAATGCTACGTACCACTCTGTCTACTCTCTAGTGGTTTGACTGGGCCAGTTCAACTTGTACTGTACGCTATGGATGAGACAATGCCAAGGTTCATGCATTTACAATATTCTGTAACATTTGAGCAATGCACTGTAAATATGTAGCTTTTTATAGTAAGTAAATTTACAATTCTCATTGGTGCGTGTTTTCATTTGTGTGTTAGAACACATCTCTGTCGGGATTTGGGGATTACTTTTTGTCTTTAGGATCTAGGCCTATTTGAGGTTCCTGAGGATTTAATTGTAACTCTGTTAATCACCTGTACAGTGAAGAGTGACTCCACGAAAGCCAGGTAACCAATAACCATTGCAATGCAGCACAGCCCGTTTTTCCTTATTCTCCCATTACTATAATTTCTCTCTGACACAACTGGACGTAACCTTTTGCCTGCTTTGATTCTCTGAGATCCTGGGCCCTCATTTATCAATGTTGCATAGAAAAGCTTCTAAATAAACTCATACAGAGAATTTTGAATGATTGCACATAAAAAAGTTGGTATATCAATTGCTTGTATGCTTTATTTGCACACCTGTAAGTCTTTTACCATGATAAACCAGACATTTTCTCATTACATTAAAGGACCGCCCTAAATGACACTTTATGGTCACAAACCTTCCCTTTAAAAAGACCGGCGCTTTGGCGGCATATTTGGAGAGACCTCAGTGTGTCATTTGTGATGGTGATACTGAGGAGGCTCTCCCAGATCCTGAAGGAATACCAGACACGCCAACTGATGGTATTTTATTTTCACAATCATATTCAGACATGGACCACATCTAAATATTATTTCTTGACAATAAATATAACAAATGTACATAAATGGAATACTAAATCTACCAATAACCCAAGTGTCGCTCTCAGCAAATAAATCTGCACGCTCATTGATAGCACGCTCCCTGTGTAATGCAGCTTGTGCCAGATCCTCCAGCAATACAAGGTTCCATTTTGGACAACTCAAAGTGCCTCAGTGTTGCCTTTTATATTATTTAAATGGTTTGGTTTAACTAAATATCCTCCAACCTTACATTCCATTCTGTTTCTAATTTACTTATTCAATTAGGCTTAAATGGTTTCATGTTTATGAATTCGATAGCACCCTGAGAACTATATTGTCTATAAAGGCAATACATGAATAAACTATTAATGTATTATCTTTTTTCATGGTAGTTTATGGTTTGGTCCAGTATGTCAAACCTTTCTCCATTTCGTAGATGGTATCTCATTAGCAATTTGACTTTTCTAGAAGGTGATGTGTATATGCATGGTCAGAGGTGTGCTTAAATGTACACACATTCTCAAGTAGAAGTACAAATTGATAAATCCCACACTTTGCTTGGAAATGATTGCACGCATGCTTTACGAACATTTCTGTTCGTACGCAACATTGATAAATGAGGGCCTGGCTTATTTGCATCTATGGAGGAAGCATTATTCATAGACTTCAGGTAAATCAAACGGCAACCTTTTGCGGCCCTTGGTGTCTGTTGGACAGGTGTAGGTTCCACTGGATACGTTTTGTTCTGGTAGACAAAGTGTACAGTTGATGGCGGGCTCTTCAGTTGGGGGTTATGTTTTAACTCTGGCTGTCATGTCTCAGGCTGGTACTGGCTACGGCTGAGTGAGAGCTGCCACGGTGTTACACAGAAATGAACTTGTCGAAGCTTGAAGATTTGGGGCGCCAGGCTGATTTCTCTTATTCCGATGGCAGGGTTTCTGTTCGAGGTGTCGTTAAAAAGCGTGTTGTACACCTGTCTTTAAAACCGTGATTTGACTTGGGGAACGATGGACGGCGCAGAAGTTTTTCACAGATGTTTAAGTGCAATCTGTTGTAGTTCTGTGTAAATTAACTCAGTGAATCATTGCAAAGCGAAATGAATCGGGACCGTTAAATGAATCGAACCGTTGAGTTGAAACTGTGAATTTTCTCAAATGTCGACAGTGGCTGAAGTGACAATCCCAAATACCTTTGTTTTAAACAAGACAGATATCCTGATCAATGAAGGAACTGATGAGTTTCCTATTGCACAGATTTTACAACCCATAACGTCAGTGTTTACATCAAGTATTATTTTTATTTGTCGTGTTTGTAATTTATCTTCTGTACATACAGTTGCCACCTAAATTCTGTTTTCTGCATGCCCTATGTGAAATGAGCAAATCATTTCACCACTAGATGGCAGTGTTGGGCTGCAGAATTGCACCAATCTGAAACAGCATGCATGGAAAAAAAGATAATTGTATCTGTCCATTTAAGACATCTGCATTAAGGGCAATACCATTAAGGTTACTTCTAGTTTTTGGTTGTGCATCTTGAGCAGGATTACCAGATTTTAGTGACAGTATACCGCCCAATCACCCACGGATTCCAAAAAACCCTCTGCCCAAACCCTATTTTTTCTCTTTACAACCCTCCCAAGCCCATTTTTGACCGCACACAGTCATTAAAAAATGGCCCAGTTGTGTGGGAAACCTACCCATCTGGCAACACTGATCTTGAGTTTGCAGACTAACTGAATGTGTGCATACTGCCATCTGGAGTATGTTGTTAGAACTGTGATGGTGATTTAGCCATCTCCAATTTTGGAAAGTTTGCTGGTCTCATTCATTGACTGATCCTTCCTAACGTCCTGGCTCAAACTGTGATTGTTCCTAAAACGATAAAGTCCCACCCATTTGATAATTTTGAAATGACAGAAGCCCTCAATGACATTGTCTAAAGGCCTTGTTTCCTATGACAGTGGCTTAGTCTAGTGTTTCAGTCCTAGCATATAACTCCGTCCCTTCAATCAAACTAATACCCTCCACGTCTGTCAGGATGAGACACCGATTACCCAGTGCCCAGAAAGTAAATATTTAGTAAATCCCGCAGGGACAATTAGAGGGTTGATGAGACTGTCCTTGTTCCCTGGCACTGAGAGAAAGGATTTAAGCGGTCTCAAAGAAATAGACAGAGAGCCTTTTTGCAGACACTTTTATCCAGAACAACTTAGTTTTGCTCATTTTTGCTTTGCTGTTAATAGTCGTGTGTATATATTTTTATGACCCATTTTGTACCTGCTAGCTTGGTGTTCAATTTGCCATGGCATATTCGCTAAACTTCACTATATCAGTCAAATAACATGTTTCCACTGAAGCACATCTCACCAAGCTCTTTTGCTTTTTTCACATTGCTCACTCAACCACATGCCCTGAAGGTGAACGCATTCCCTTGCAAACAACCGCGTTTGAGCTCAACGGTGCCCGACCTACCCCAAGGCATCGCTAGAGCGTGACAAGACGAGGCATCCCCGCCCGCCGTCCACCCGTCTAACCCTGGCAGCGCTGGGACAACTTGTGCCACCCTTGGCTAGACCCCAGTGCATTGTCATTACGCTGTGACCATAAGCACCTCATATAACACGCTTTAAAAAATTCCAATCATGTTTTGCAGATTTATATTTGCTGTGTTATATCTGCTCTTCTGATCAGGTTTGAAATGATAATGGCACTGACGTGTATATATGTTGGCAAAGCCCTCGTTCACCCACTCTTCCTGGAAGAAACACCATTTTACCAAATCCTTTCACTCTCTCACAAACGCACTGTCCTTGTCAGTCCTGCTGAGTTCCAATCTCTTTGACTGATTGACAACTGTGATAGCAGAAGGAGAGGGGAGGCAAGCGGTCAGAGAGTTTAATCTGAGCTCACTGGAAAGTTGTGATTTGTCAGGACTGAACTTGTGCCCTGCCTAAGCACCTCTCAGGGGACAGGCCGGAGGGCTACCCAGAGGAAGTGCGTGCCTGTGTGTGCGCTAAATTTGTTGAAATGTTGTTTTTTATCAGGAAGATGGAGTGAATGATTTGGTCAAGGCCAGTACAGAACCATACATGTCTAAATCTAAATGTGGTCATGTCTGTTTGTTGCACACTGCTCCTGTGCATGAGAACATGAAAAATGTGAAATTGATGTGGAAGGAAGAACGCACAGTTCTCAAATTCTCACATGAAATAACAATACACCGAGTCTGCTCTTCTATCCCTCATTTTCATCTTCTGTTCCACGGGTAGGGCCAGGAGTAAAACCCCTGGCTCTACTGAGATTTGTTTTAAATGTAAAACTTTTTTCTTGCTTATGCGCGCATGTGCACACGAGTGTGTTGTTCCCGCACACTTTCACCTAAAATAGTCCCAGTGTCCCTCAGCTCGATGTTCACACAAACACACAGTCCCACTCCCAGGTCCCCACTCCATCCTCTGTTTGTGCCCGGCCACAATGCAGGGATTAATTTCTCAAAGCCGATTTGAGCTCCGGCACGCTTCCTTTCAGCCAAAGAGCTGGAGCAACTTTAGTACTGGGGGGAAGTTTCCCCTTCACACTGCCTTAGAGGTGGACCCTTCTTCCTTTATGTGGACTCTTTAATCTTCTGAGCGGTGAGGAGGGGAGGGGGTCCCCAACCAATGCACAGCTGGGAGTCACTCTAGTCTTTATGGCACTTCCTCTTCCCAGCCTCACTTCCTTCAATCTCTTGGTGGCTCTGGCTCATCTTTGTTTATTCTTTTCCTGTGTTTTCTTTTTCCTTCCTCGCTGACTGAGCCTTGTTACAGGCTAGTCAGTGCATTGAGTTTGAAGGCCAAGCTGTTGTATATTGTGAAGGCTTTTGATATAGCCCAATATAAACTTATTGGATTTACAAAATCCAACCTGGTCTCAGTGGAAATTGTTACATGGTATATTTAAATTTTGTCGCTGCCGATATTGTATGATATTTTATGCTGGGGTTAGAGTAAATTGTGCAAAAAATCTTCTTTTTAAATGTCTTTTTAAGACATTTTTGTGCTTTATTGGAAAATTATGAAAGATAAAGGTTTTTCCTGAAAGATCCGTAAGTTGGATTCAAAACCGCAGCAATGTACATTCATGAGAAAATATACATTCCCCTAGAAAGTTGTCTTTTAAAAAAACGTATGGACATATATGTAATCTTCACTTCAAAACTGAATGAAAAAGGTAATTTTAAACAATGTCACTGAAAGATTCTGTTTTGCAGTCGTTTATTCATATGACATCAACAGAAATGCAAATTCATAGTGCGGAAAACATAAGCACCCCTAGCTACAATACTTGATGCTGCCACATTGGCTGAAATAACAATGTAACCGTTTCTTGTAACTGTCTCAGTATCTTACACGTACTGGGAGGAGTTATTGGCCACTCTTTACAGTACTGCTTCAGCTGTGTCATGTTTGAGGGAGTTCTTTCACGCACAGCCCTCTTAAAGTCCCCCACAGCATTTCAGTAGGATTGAGAGCATGGCTTTGTAGCCGTTCTCTTACCCTCAATTTCTTCTTTTTGAGCCATTCTGTTGTAACCTTGCTTGTGTGTTTTGGATTATTGTCCTTTTAAGATCCATGATCGGTTCTGGTTCAGCTATTTGACAAATAGCCTCCCATTCACCTCGAGTTCTCTTGTTCAATATGGAATTCATGGTTTACTCGATGGAAGGTTGGCCAGGCCCTGAGGCAGCAAAGCAGCCCCACACCACAATACCTCCATTCTTTACACTAGGTAGGAAGTTCTTCTGTTCCAGGACGGGTTTTTGTTTTTTTCCAAACCACTCCACCTTTTACTCATCTTTCTAGAGCAGTGTTTCATTAATTTAGCTCTTTACCCAGGTGTTGTCTGGCAAATGTCAGTCGTACCTTTTTTGACATTAAGACTCCCTTTCAGACAACCCATGTAGGCCAAGTTTATGCAGTCTCTTTGATATTATTGGGACTAGAGGCCTTTAGATCCTTTGATGTTACCCTGGGGTATAAGCATCATTCTGTCCACTCTTGGGCTGAATTTGGTTGGACAACCTGTGCTATTTACACTGCCAGTGGTCTGGAATTTTCTCTTTGTAGATGATCTGTCAGAGAGTCAAATTATGTACTTGAATTCCTTGGAAATAACTTTGTAAACCCTCCCAAACACATGGGCATCAATAACCTTTCTTCTGATGGCCGCTGGTGTTTTGATCTTGGCATGATGTTACCACCCACTCATGATTAAGACCAAACCAGACCAAGTTTCTAATCATTATGGAAGAATTGACCATCACACTAATGATTTTCTGATAATTTTCACCTTGACCTTTTCACATGGATTTCAATTTGCAACCACTCCAGACTTTGATGTCTGTTCGCAAACTGCAACTATATTTCCATGAGAGAGTGCTACCTGTCACAAAGCAAATTGTCATGCTGGGCTGGATTAAAAGCAAACAAGAATAGGCTGCTGAGAATACAGATGAAATGAAAAATCTATATAGTAAAATATAAACTGAATAAACTTTCATTTGGTCTTAAAGCTTGTTGAAGTATATTTGCCTGCATAGGTGGTGTGTTTACCAAACAGCAATGGCATGAAGATAGAGCTAATTAACTCACCAACTGAAATCCCCATAAGACTGTAATAAGGAAAATAGATTTGTGCCGCTGCCTGTTAAAGCAAGTTAATCACGCTACTAAATGTGCACACACTATATGCAATTGTTTTTGCACTCAGTTAGAGAAAATGTAGCCGTTTTTAAGCTGAGTACCCTGCAATTCTCCATGTTTTTTCTTGACTATGCTAATTGAATGACTAAGGAGAGAAGACTGCCTGGGGTAAACAGACACCTCCTTAAAATAAGTTAGTTATTCCCAATAACTTCTAATTCTTAAAAATGTTTGTCTTTTCTCAAATTCCTTTCCAATTCACGTTTTTACAAGAATTTTTATTTAAACCTTTTACACTTACCTTCGCCCTTACAGCCCTCCCGCCAAACCATTTTCCAGATAAAATGGTTACGTCAGCACTGAAGAGAATTGCTAAGGACACAGCCAAACAGATCTACTATTTTCCACTCTTACACTATCATGATTCTTCTCCTAATTTGTCATATTGTTAAAAGTTTGTAATTTGCAAAAAAACAATGTCTGTCTTGAAACAGTGCAATAGCAACCATTGTTAACATCCAATTTTGAGTATTCTAATTCATTTTTAACATTTGCTACTTCGAGGGGCTTGCATAGCTAGCTAATGTAATGTTAGCGATTAATTGCATTTCCATAGTAAGTAAGCTAGCTTGCTTTTTCCACCCATGTTTCTGTTTTACTCATTTGCAGGGCCGATTCTAGACATAAGCGACATAAATAGTTGCTTTGGGTCCCTGACCGCTAGGAGGCCCCCAACCGCTAGTGAGCCACCAACTTCTAGGGGAGAGGGAGCCCTCAAATCAAATTTCGCTTTGGGCTCCGAAAAGGCTTAGAGCCGGCACTGCTCACTTGGTTAAATGTTTTATGACATTATTATAATTTTTTGTTTATTGACAGATTTCAAAACGATGACCCTTTAACTTTAGCTAAACTTGATCTTAACATGGTTTGTCACTCAGCTTCCCTTGGTGTGCTGTTACTTTGAAGTGGCTGTGCGCAAAGCATTTGCAATTGAAAACTGTCCCTCGCCCACACTTGGTCACGTGTGGTGCATATAACAAAGACATAACAAACAACTTCAAAATGGAAGTGTCTCCTCAGTCTGCAGAACTGGCTGTGGACCATTGATACTTCCATGTGCCAATTTACACCCAGCACAGGACATTTCTAAGACTCCACGACTGTAGCCTTGATTTGTATTCCTCCCTTTCATCCTCCCCCTGTATCCTTTTCAGGGTTGGTTGATGGAGCATTGGCACCAAAGAGGTGCAAGTGACACGAGGTGTTGGCCGTAATCTGGACGATCGGCTGGTGGTCCCCAATGCACACCTCAGTTCTCCATTTTCATGTTCAATCTCTGGGTTTTCAGACTGAACCAATAGAACTGGCTATTTCAGCACATTCTCTTCCTGGGTCTAAAACTGGACTTTGTATGAAACCGCCCATACATATCGATGCACAGGGTGTCTCAGTCCATGCTGATATTTAGCGGGGAATACTATTCTGGCAACTTGTGAATTGGAGGTATAGTATTGGACCAACAAATTAGGAGGGGAGTAAATGTGGTAAAGATTAGTTTAATTCTCTTAACGTGCAATGTTAATTCTGTTAAACCATCAAACTATATCTAACATAGCATGTTAGTTATCCTACCCTGATAGATTTGTTCTACAATACCTTGTTAATTATCCTAATCAAGCTTTAATTGGCTTCTTCAAGAAGTGAACCTGGTGCATTGTGGGTAATTTCAGCTCAACATCCCACATTATATAGGTCTGAGGGGAAGGAGATCATTCGCTACACAATGGTCACTTATCTACCAGAAACAGAAAATACTTTGAGATCGGGGTGTTTTCATAACGTTACAGCATTAAGAAATAAAAATGGCTGACATAGTTGTTCTCATTTGATAACTAGGCACATATTAGCCTTCTGTTTAAGACAGCAATTATTATTACCTGTTACAAATTCCTTAAATCTATCAAAAAGTAAACATTTTCTTCACAAACCAATGGCATTTCCTTTAAATATTCCAGGTTGGCCAGCAGAGGGATACATTTAAAGCTTGAAGTTTGGAGGTTTTCATGTACCCTTCTATTGGCTGAGCTGACCTATTTTAGATTGACACTAGTTTGTGGAGGAATCATTTTAGCTGTTTGATAGGATGATGAGGAATTCTAAGTAGGACCCACGAGTGTTTTTGTAGGTTGTGAACAAAGTTTGCTGAGAACAGAACAAAAGCTCTACTGAAAGTGGTTTATGTGCATTTTTTCACAAGGGAAATGAAGCAGGCTTGCATTATGGGTAGGCAACAGATGAGCAAGCTCAAAGCCTGAAGCACCTGAAAAAGTCAGACAAATTTTTGCGCTCATTGGAGATTTTTTAATAACACGTTTCAATATTGCAACAGCCATCTGTTTGTCTAACAGGTAAAAATCATCAAAAAACTAACAAAAAAACATTTTATATTCCAAACACCCATGTTTCCTGGCAATGGCCCTAAGTTCAAACAATAAACCCCTTACACAGTGAGCAGATATATTCAACACATTGTTCCTCAAACAAATTATAAAAATAGATTTTCAAATACATTTTCAAATTCATATTTACAGTATTACACAGATATTGTAATGGTTGAGTAAACAGAGGGAGGGACATGTTCATTTCGTCGGAGTTACACAGTCCAATTGGATGTCTGTGTGTACAGGGGTGGCGAGACTGTTTCTGTGTGTGTGCATGTTTGAGTCGAAAGGAGGAGGTTTTTATGACATGATATGGATTTAGATATGCTGTTGAGACAAAACAGCTATGGAGAGATCGAGGGGAGAGTGCATAGGGAGAAAAAATACTGATAGTCCAACCATTACAGTCCTTCATAAACCAAACTTAATGACAAAATAAGATAACCAAAAATACAGGCACATAGATCAAATTGTATGCGTTGACTGCGTAACGGAAATAGTAGCAAATGGAATGTGTAAAACCTTCGTTACACACCCACCATTGGGTGCCTCCACTTTGTGCATTGACGCTCTAGATGAGGTCACACTGTGAGAGCGTCGCTATATTGACATTTCAAGGCGATGTTACCGTGTTTGGGGTAAACGTTGCCCGCAAGCTCAGTCGCAAATCACCTTTAAATGTCAACTGCGCTACAAACTGAATCAGTTGAGCTCTAAATGTTACCAATGTTAAAATATACTTAATACTGAGTAATGGGAGGAGCTTATGACTGCACAGTTGAGGCTTGTGGGATTTGTAAGAATTTTTGCATTATGGTGTGGACGCATCACTGCTGGCCCAGAAACAAAGAAAACAAATGAGCACACTGACATTCTGAAATACTGCATCTATAATGCAAAAACATTGATACCATACATCCAGTGATACCAGACTCAAAATATAAAAGTCCCATATCAACTCCAGCGCTCAAGTGTCTGGAAAATTGATAATCCTGTCAATAAGACTAAGGAAAGTACGAATAATCTTCATAATCCCTTGGTCCGTACAGAAACCCTCCGTTCAGTAACTGAATCTCTCTTTTTAACTCTAAAAAAGATGTCATGATATACACTAATCAAAACAAAGTGCTTGGAAGGGATATGCCTGGAACGGGAGGACACGCCTTGCAGCAACCTTAAACAAAACACATGATTTATTCAACTATTTAATCAAGTATGTCCATTTTGACCCTGGTAACCTCTTGCTGTCAGGAAGTAGTCCGAGAGCCTGTAAACTGGAAACGCATAAATAAAAAGGAATAAATATTAGATATGTCAGCTTGACACTTGACCTTCATTTACAGTGCAATGTACCCCTGTAGTGAAGATGCCTGTTAAGACAGGAGAAATATATTAGCGAGACGCTACGTGATTCTACTGACATCCTGGCTAAGAAATGTTAGCCATTCCACACACTGGGAAAATACAGGGAGAGCAGAGCAGACAGTTGAACAAAGAAGAGTAAGAAAAAAAGATTAACAGACGACACGGAAATTAACAAACACACAAACCCTTTGTTTTACATAGTTTCTCAGTTGGGGTTTTTCGTCAATATTTTAAATTGCCCCCACCCCGCTTAGATGAGCCTCATGACTGGCTGAGCCTCAACATGGCTCAGCCAAGGACTCCGCCCACACTGTGGGAACCAATAATGTGATCACACTTCAGCTGCCTGGATAAGAGGGATTTAACATTAACTGAAACCAGTTTTACAATGTCAGCCCAGTTCCACAGACAGTGCTATCTCCATGTGTTTTTACCCACTGTTCTGAACTCCCTGGCATTGTGCCAGCCCTTAACCAGGGTGCTTTTAACCCCAGTTCTGAGACCAGTGGTTCAATACATTTCAGCATGACCATGCCTAAGGGGACAGCTTTTCTCCATCGAGGAAATGTTTTTCACCTCTGTTCTGAGACCAGTGGCAGTTCCAAACCTTGTCCATGGACAGTAATTCCCAGTCAGGGTCTTTTTAGAAGTATCTTTGACTATTGTTCCAGGACCAGGAGTGGAGATATTGTCCATTTGGGTCAGCGTGCGGACAAAGGTCATGTGACTCCCAGCCGAGCATGTTGGTCACATGACAGGAAGACACCTCCCTCTAGGGGACTTAAGAGAGGGAGGAGGGGAAGAGAAGGAGCACGCGAGTGCAGTGTGGTGATATAACTGCCCAACTCTCTATAAACTTCATTCCATGTGGGACAAGATGAGTCTCTCTCCTGTGAACATTCCTCCATCCGTCTGTCAGTCTGCACATGTAAGTATCTATATGTGTATGTTTTAGACTTGCACCCCTCGGCCGTGCATCTGGATGACCTGGGCTCTCAGGGTCTGGATGGCAGACAGGATCTGTTTCTGGTGCTCCAGAGAAGTGACGCCCAGACTCAACACATCTCTGCGGGAAATAAGCCAAACACACCAGTTAGGCCATGTACAAGTGAACGCGTGCCTGTTTATGCATCGACCCTCTTCTAACGGACACTCACTGGACGGTCATGCGGGCCACGGACTCCAGGTAGCAGTATCCCGCGGCGGTGAAGTTGTCCTTGTAGCGGCCCATGTCCACCGCCTCCAACCACTCCCCCACGGAGTTAAAGGAGGGGAACGAGGGTAGGGTCCGCTCGGCCAGGGAGATGGAGGAGCCCAGAGGGAGGGTTCCCAGCTGGGGGAGGGTTCTAGAGGGGGGAGAGTGGGAGGCAGGGGGGAGAGGCACAGAGAGAAAAGACAGCGAGAGAGAAAAAAGAAAGCGGGACATGAGAGAGCAAGAGAATGAGAAAGTGAGTGAGGAAGGAGCGAGAGACAGACGAGCGAGCAGGAGAGAGAGACAGACGAGGGGAG
>JACXGI010008854.1:0-31859 GCA_016801175.1 Esox masquinongy
TTGACTATAGAATATTTAGGTATGTACCACAGGACAATTTAAGGAGATGTGTGGCACCAAGTACATCTAACGCTTTGAAGGTTAACAGTAAAACCTTGATGTCCACACTCGCCATGACAGGAAGCTAGCCTAGAAAGGCTTGTATAGAGTGAAAAGATAAAATAACTTGGTTCTAGTCACGCAGACATTTTCATAACTTGTTGAAGTTTACTTAATGTATCTGTCTAGCTAGAAAGACAAGCATTGCAAAGGTTAAAGAAAAGAAAAAGCACAGATGAGATTTTCTGCATTTTTTTATTTTACAAAAAGCTACAGATTTTTGCAACGTGACACAGATGGAAAAAAACCTGCTCTTGAAATATTGTTTTAACATGTCTATGACCATGTACAGTAGCAGTGTTCAGCTAAACCAGCCCTATTACAATCGACAGAAGCAGACCTCCATGCTCTGTCAATGCTCCACATATCAGGTTTCTGGAATCAACAGGCCTTCTGGTTACTGAACTGTTACAAGGTTGTTGTTGTAGCTATGGTTACAACCTCCTATTCAAGCCTGGATATTTTAGTTAAAGAAATGTAATGCTTTGTACTGCATTATATTTCCTGTAGAAGAAAAAACGGTATTCTTATTGCTTTGATTAGACGGAGGTCATACACTTTGGCCGAACTGCAAATAATGTACAGTTATTTCAAAACCTTGAACAGTATTTGGTTGAGCCTGAGATTAAATATACTTTCGGCCTATTTGAAAATTAGGCTGCCCAATAGTTCATACCATGTCTATGCTAAGTTGATGTCAGATTTGATTGTACAGGACATAACTATAAACAAAAACAATTGGATTCATAAAGCACCTTTCTACCAAGTGAGGTTTTCAAAGTGCTTTATCTTGTAAAGGGAGTAACTCACCTCATTCAAATGTGTAGCACCCATCCACATGACTAAATTGTTCCAGAACTCTACCACACATCAGCTATGAAATGAGCAGTGGGGCCGCACATATATCATCAAGCAGTTGGTTTCGGACATTTATACTCAGGAATTTAAAAAATGTACAATTACAGAAAGAGAATGTTTATTTTTCATCAGACCTATTTTTGTGAGACTAGTGTCACGTCTTTCAGATCAGTGGTTCTCAACTGCAAGTCTCGGAACCCAAAGTCCTGCTGGTTTTCATTCTAGCTCTCTAAATATAGATGAATTTAGACCTGGGACACCGGGTGAATGCAAGGAACCATCAGATAGAATAGATGACAAGCAGTGGTCTGGGTCCCCAGGCTCGGATTTGAGAACCCCCTGCTATAGATTCAACTCCCTCTCTCCCAAATCTTTAGCACGGACACCTATTTGTTGTTGTTGGCATCACCTGTGTTTCTCACTGTCCCTATTTATGTTCATCCTTCCCTAGTGCATCTTGTCTGTCATTGTTTGGTTCCACTTCCTTTTGTAATGTTGTCCTTTCCTTGTCTTAGTTTTGTTACTTCTTATTTCTTTTTATGAAAGTCCTCGGTTCTCCCTGTGTCTGTGTCCTCCCACCTGGATGTTACAATTTTATGATTGAATTTCCATTTGTTGAAATTAGAAGCGTCGTCCGAAGCAACATTTTTATTGAATTGATGCCAGGAAATGACAAAACCTGACAAAACGTCAGTATCAACATTTGCCAGTTGTGGTATATGAAGAATTTTCGTATCGGTTCATTCCTAGTGATTTGTGTTGTTGTAATAAGAATTGAGGGGGATAATTACTGTTGGTACCATGATTTCAACAGGGCCAGTTTGGGAGTTTAGGAGTTTAGCCTGGACACCACGTTGAACAAGTGGACTGCAAAGCGCATAACATCCGAAGCTTCCAATTCTCTTGTGTTTGTTTTCAGACGTGTGCACGTGCATGCATCTGTTTGTGTGTGTACTTTTACACTAAGTGCGTATGTACATGGCAGTAACCCACAGGGCATTACAATACACGGCAGTGATTAAGACACCCGGACTGCTGGTGTCTTAATCAGGACCAGCCCAGTGGACACATCCTCAGGTGAACCCGGGTACAGGAGGGCTGACCGCCTCCTCCGCTACACCTCCCCCTCCACTCTCTTCCTCAGGCCTGATGGTTTTAGCACATGGGCTTGAAATCCTTCCTTTTGCCACATAGAATTGTGTACCTGCCTGTGTGTCTTTTTGTGTGTGTTGGTGTGTGTGTGTTGGTGTGTGTGTCTGTCTGCCTGCCTGTGTGTGTTTGTTGGTGTGAGTGTGTGCCTACCAGCCTGCCTGCCTGTGCGTGTGTGCGTACGGCTACGCTGTGATAAGAACACAGAGAAGTTATTCCCTGGCAGTTTAACCAGGTACAGGGCCAGAGGGACATGCAGGTCCAGTGGTCCAGAAACACTTCCTCACATTGTGTTTGGCTGTGAATGCAGGAAACCTCCTTGGTTGACATCCCCAGCAAAGAGCCTATCCAAGCATCTTAAATGCCGTCGGATTTGCATATGCACTGCTTTTGCCCAGCCAGCGGTCCGCCCTTTTGAAAATACGTTGGTATTTCACATATACAACCACCTTCGATTGTTGTAGTTATGTCTTCTTTAACTGATGGGTAATGAATGGTAGCTTTATCTTGTTTGGATTTCTCTTGCCCTGTGATGGTTGAGTCTACATTATGAAGGGAAATGGTTTGGTTTCATAAGCGTTTGCGTATCAGTTGTTGTGTTTTGTTTTGCTGGGTGAAATAGTTATTTGGAACTGGTCCAAGAGGAAAACACCATTACTGGACTCGTTGCCAAATATAAACTTTCCGTGGTGTTTTTTTTTTATTATTGTCATATATGGCATGTGCATTGTCAGCTACATGCTGTAGTGACAAAAGGCAGAGTCACTTCTCTGGAAATCCTATTTGCCCAAGTCATATCATATCCTGTCATATCATGGGCAGAATGTGGTTTTAACTCAGAACTAGGAGATGTTTTCCTGCTGTTTCATACAGGTATATAGAGAGATGTAGCTCTGCTGCTTGCTAGACTAATAAGGGGATTACCAGTTTAAGGCCACATAGACGCATGCACAAACAAACACACATCCACAAACATATACACATCCACAAACAAATACACATCCACAAACAAACACAAACACAGTTGCACACCACCTTCTAATCTTATATTCTCTTTCTCACTGTCACTGTTCTCACTCTCTCTCTCTCTCTCTCTCTCTCTCTCTCTCTGTCTGTCTGTCCCTCTCTCTTTCTCTCTCTTTATCTCTCCACTTCCACTCCTCTGCTGGGTCTTCCTGTTTTCAGAGTTTGTCTTGAGCAGGTCGGAACGGAAGTCAGTCCTGTTTTCGCCATAGATACCAGTCACCAACATCAATATTTAGCCTAGACCAAAAACGAGAAAAATAGACTTGATGGGGAATGCACCATCTGACCATTTAAGAAACAGTATTTTTTGTGCTCCAATAAGGTTTGCGACGATCAGTGAATGTAGTCCGACAAGCGGAGGCCTTATAAATAGGACGCTGACTGGATTTCTTCAACCTGTGGTTGAAACTGAGAGCAGGAACTGAACCAGCACTGTAAATAGTAAGTAGGGTTGGAGGAAGTTCTTTTACTTTACACTGCCTGCCTGTGGTAGGTCTGTGCCCCTGCCACTCAAATCCAACCCACTCTTTCTATTCCTTATGGATAACTGAGTGTACCT
Source organism: Esox masquinongy (assembly GCA_016801175.1). Classification (NCBI taxonomy): domain Eukaryota; kingdom Metazoa; phylum Chordata; class Actinopteri; order Esociformes; family Esocidae; genus Esox; species Esox masquinongy. Next base: position 3,692 of record JACXGI010008854.1, read on the forward strand.
GGTTTAAAAGTTTGGGGTCACTTAGAAATGTCCTTTTCTCCATGAAAACGTGCATGAAATTAGTTTGAATAGGAAATATGGCAAAATGAATAGGAATTGTAGTTATTGACAAGGCTAGAAATAATGAATTTTAATCGAAATACTAATTGTGTTATTAGTATTTGTGAATCCTCTATTTGCAGCAATTGCAGCCTTGCAGACCTTTGACATCCTAGTTGTTAGTTTGTTGAGGTCATCTGAAGAGATTTCTCCCAATGCTTCCTGATCACCTCCCACAAGTTGGATTGGCTTGATGGACACTTTTTACTCAGTAGGGTTGAGATCCGGTGACTGTGCTGGCCACTCCATTATAGACAGAATACCAGCTGACTGCTTCTTCTCTAAATAGTTTTTGCATAGTTTGGAGCTGTGCTTTGAGTCATTGTCCTGTTGTAGGAGAAAACTGGCTTCAATCAAGCGCTGTCCACTAGTTATGGCATGGTGTTGAAAAATGGATTGATAGCCTTCCTTCTTCCTTCCCTTTTACCCTGTACAAATCTCCCACTTTACCACCACCAAAGCTCCCCCAGACCATCACATTGCCTCTACCATGCTTGACAGATGGCATCAAGCATTCCTCCAGCATCTTTTCATTTGGTCTCATGAATGTTCTTCTTTGTGATCCGAACACCTCAAACTTTGTCTTTCCATAACACTTTTTCCAGTCTTCCTCTGTCTAGTGTCTGTGTTCTTTTGCCCATATTGATGTTTTTGTTATTGGCCAGTCTGAGATATGGCTTTTTCTTTGCAACTCTGCCTAGGAAACTAGCATCCCAGAATTGCCTCTTCACTGTTGACGTTGAGACAGGTGTTTTGCAGGCACTATTTAATGAAGCTGTCATTTGAGGACCTGTGAGGCATCTGTTACTCAAAGACACTCTAATGTATTTGCCCTCTTGCTCAGTTGTGCACTCCACTCCTCTTTCTATTCTGGTTAGAGCCAGTTTAGGCTGTTCTGTGAATGGAGTAGGACACAGCGTTCTACGAGATCCTCAGTTTCCTGGCAATTTCTAGCATGGAATAGCCTTAATTTCTCAGGACAATAATAGACCGACAAGTTTCAGAAGAAAGTTCTTAGTTTCTGGCCATTCTGAGCCTGTAATCAAACCCATAATTGCTGATGCTCCAGATACTCAACTAATCTGAAGAAGGCAAGTTTTATTGCTTCTTTAATCAGAACAACAGTTTTCAGCTGTGCTAACATAATTACAAAAGCGTTTTCTATTGATAAATTAGCCTTTTAAAATGATTCATTTGGATTAGCAAACACAAAGTGACATTGGAACACAGGAGTGATGGTTGCTGATGACAGGCCTCCATACGCCTATGTAGATATTCCATAAATATCAGCCGTTTCGAGCTACAATAGTCATTTACAACATTACAACAACACAACAAGTCATTTACAACATTACAACAACACAACAAGTCATTTACAACATTACAACAACACAACAAGTCATTTACAACATTACAACAATGTCTGCACTGTACTTCTGTGTAGACAGAGTTTGATGTTATTTTAATGGACAAAAAATTGGCTTTTCTTTTAAAAACAAAGACCTTTCTAAGTGACCCCACACTTTTGAATGGTAGTGTGTGTATATATATATTATAATTCGTCCTATCATAGGACCAGAGTGTTCATTTACTGGAAAATGTGTTATCGAGAAAACAATGATCTTCTGTCCTACGACACCCGGGCTGTCAAGGCCCCATGAGCGATAGGAATCGCGTCAGAGTTTTAATTTTTCTGTACCCCATCAGCTCTTACTTTAGACTTTATTTTTCTCAAGTTCAAGTAGTTCTTAATAAATTAATAAAGTTAAAGTAAACTGGTTAGTTACAAAAGTTATTTTTACACCGTATGGTAAACTGTAAAAGCATTTACATTTTTCCATCCCAAGTTTCCCTATAACAAATCCCTGCTGACTTACAGTAGGTCTGCTGTATTTTTGTTTGTCAAAGCCCCTAAGCTAAACATAATACTACATGAAAATTGCCAAACAAGTTTACCATGGTAAAGTGTGGTTTAAATCAACTTTAGTACATTCTTTCAAAAGGCAGCATTTTGGAAGAAAAATCTGCATTTACATCATCTCAGTGGGGAAAGAACATTCTCTCTCTTTCTCTCTCTCTCTTCAGCTGCAGCTGAGAGCGGATCTTGCCCTTACATTACGAGACCAATCATATGCTTCAATGTGCCACTGCTCACAATGAAGGTTCATGGGAGATAAATATTGATTTTCTGTATTATTAGGCTATAAGAGTATGCAATTTATGTAACTAAAGTTGTTTGCTACGATAACTTTACGTACAAAAAGGAAATTAACTCTCCTTCAATTACTTGAGTAAAAGTATACTGTGATCACAGTGCACAGTGAGCTAAAATGTAGCATGCTACTACCGAGCCCTGAAGCAAAGTCACTTCTACAACTTGAATGTTTCATTTTACCTATAAACTGATTTGAAAGATTAGTTTCTGTGTGTTTATCATGATCAGAAGAAACTTTAAATGCATAGAAGTAACTTGAGATGGCTGTGACTGGTCAGAAATATCATCAAGTCAGGATTGCTGGAGCCCTGACTCCTCCCCTATGCTTTTTTATCTCAACTGAGTTCTCAGGCTGGCCTTGCTATAGTCTTTGTTGCTAGGTGAGTGTTAACATGCTCACCTCTAAACTGCATTTGGATGTTAGTCTTGTACTTCTTTCTCAAAGTACAAGGTCGCTCAGGCAAGCTTTCGGAATTGGTTTTATATTCTCTTATCACTAGCTAAAAATATTGTGTGCAGTTTCCCAAAGCTCCACACTGTACATCATGCACAGACAGAATTCCAGTGCCCCTGACAAAACCTATACGACTAGAGTTGTCTGGCAGTTCACGAATTGTTGAGACATCCCATTTGCTCTCTCTGTTTGCAGTGACAGTGCACAGTGCTGAGCCCTTGTTAATGACCATCCTCCTATTTTTGGCTTTTTATTTTGCAACATATTATCTGAACCTATGGGGTGCACACAAAAACACACGCACCTTCAGGATTCCAACCTAAATATAACTTGTTGCGCGTGGTACGCCTACTCATTCACACACACACAGGAAATGTGTCATGTCCTCTGCTTGTTGTATACAGTATAGTAGCGTGTGTGTGTGTGTGTGTGTGTGTGTGTGTGTGTGTGTGTGTGTGAGAGAGAGAGAGAGAGGGAGAGAAAGAGAGATAGGGAGGGAAACTGTAGAACATAGATAGGAGGAGAAAGACAGTGAGGTAGAGAAAGGGGGAAAGGGAGAGAGAGTGTGTGAGAGTGAAAAAGAGAGAGAAAGCGAGGGTAAAAGAAGAAAAAGAGTGAGAGAAAGAGTGAGGGTGCATCCATAACAGGAAGCTTGTGGTGAAACAGGCAGCATTGACTTGCTGAGGTAGCGCTTTCGTCGCTGTAGATGTTGAGTGATTCGTGCAGGGATCGAGGCTAAATCCCCATCGAACTAAACCTCCATTGTGCTACTGTAACCACAGGAGTGCCGACCAAGTGTCAACCAATAGATGGAGGGGGGGGCAAAGAGAGGCACAAAGTGAGAGAAAACAAAAGAAAGAAAAACAAAAAATAGACAGAGAGAGAGAGGTACCATAACCCACACCCTCCCCCAGCCGGCTACATCGCTTTCCGCCTCCCCCTCTTTCTTTCTCGCTCTCCCCCCTCGGTCTGAACACTGCCTCTGTCACCACCAGCTCATCATTACTGTACCTCCTGGTTAGAGAGGAAGTGAATTTCTCTGTTCTTTCTGTCAAATGCTGCAGCCTCAGGTTGGACACTGAGCGTGTGTGTTGGATACGAACAGCACAGGGACACTTGTGTATTGCTGAAAAGAGGAACCTTTCTAAGAGGAAAAAGGTAGGGGCATTTGTTTTTTGGCAGGCACCTGTCTTGTTAGTAGGGAGAGAATTGGAGACTAATCGTCTACTGTAAGTGTGAGAATTGAGAGATGGAGTTTTGTAAGAGAGAAAGAGAAAGAGTTTAGTCATTCCTTGGCTCTTTCCTGGGAAACTGACACAAAATGTGCCCAATAGTTGTTTTTTTCACAAGCATTCACTGGCTCTGAAATGTGTTAACAGAATATATGTTGCCTTGTAGCCTACATTTTTTGTTACATCAGTAAGCTGACATTCATTCTTGTCAGCACTGTTATTCTGGGTCTGCCTGTTGAGAAGTGAGGAAGTGATACAGTTTAATTTGTGGAGTGTGTGTTACTTTAGCACTTTTGCTACTTCTTGGTGCTTTTTTTGCTGAGATATGCGGTGAAATTCCAGTTCTTGATAGTTTGTGCTGAAAGAATCGAGGTTGTATCATTTGGCAATACAGTTTAAAGTGCCCTAATGACAGTTTAGAGAGCATCACAAAGTTCTCCTTGACGGTTTAAATTCCCACCATGGTTAATTGTTTTAAGGTTCGTGTGACATTGTCCCATAGATCTAGCCTTCGTACACCTCCCACATTGAAGTCAGTTCAGTCTTTTGTTTGTGGGTGTGTGTCGGGGGAGTGTTAAACAGTCACATAGATGACTTATTTCTACCAACCAAAGACAAAAACCCAGATGCGTCGACAGGCATTAAAGTACTCTGCATTATTCAAACTGTGAGAAAGAGATGCAGAAGGAAAGCTTGTTTGGGGAACGATGAACATGTTCTATTTGAACTGTGGTGTAACCACAGCATCTGCCTTCAGTTATTATCTCCGGTGTGATAGTATATTTAATGTGTGTGTGCGTTAGCCGCAAGGATAATAAAACAAGGAAGTTCATCCTGTGGAACATGTCAATTTTCTCCACAAGGAAAAATATTATTTCCAAAATGGCAGAAGTTTTACGCAAAAGAATAAAGATCAGGTTAGGTTTAGGGTTGGGAAGATATGAATAGGAATTGGATAGGAATAATTTGTTGTACCTCCTCGAGGATAACTATTTCCCAGATTTGTGCGGCCGTGGCAACCGTGCGTGCTTGGTGTGTGTGTGTGTACGTGTATGTCTTTCACGGTCTGGCGATTGGCTGCCTTCTCTTAGGGACTGTCGCGTCTTAAAAACTCTGTATACTAGTAACGAATCGTCAGATAAAAGCACGTGTCATGCCACCCGTAGATTCCACTAACAGCTTTGAATCTCTCCTTGTCCTGTCCCCCACAGACGCCATGCCGTGACCCCGCAATGCCTGTGAGACATGACCAACAGGGCAGCCTGGGATAGCTCGACCAGCCCCCCATGCACCATGGAGCACACAGGTACGACCTTCAAAGAGGGGTGTCATTTCAAGAGGTCACAGGTCAACAGTGGTGCGCGTGGGTATTTAAGTCGTTTTCCATAAAAGCTCAGTGATTCTGACCTTTGACCCTAACCTCTGACCCGCCAGGCAACTCCGCCCCCTTAGCCTTGGAGCCTGACATCTACCGCAGCGTCCAGGCTGTGCTCCGGGAGCTGGAGAGCCGAACCCCCTTCTCATCAGTCAATAAAGGTAGATACGACCTCTGTCCGCCGAATGAAATCCTAAAGACCTCGTTCGGCTGCAGTTTTTCTCGGTTGCTGAGATACTTTCAATTAAACTGGGGTCAAGTTGATTTCCATTTTAATCTAATAAGTACATGGTGTTCTTTGTTTGCTAAAGAGTTTTTATTACTTTCATACACAATGTCAATGCTTATCACATTTTCCGCAAAAAATGGATATGTGGCATGGAGCATTGTCCTGCTGGAAGAAACAATTCTCAGAGTTGGGGAACATTGTCAGAGCAGAAGGAAGCAGGTGTTCTTCCAGGATAACCTTGTACTTGGCTTGATTCATGCGTCCTTCACAAAGACAAATCTGCCTGATTCCAGCCTTGCTGAATCATCCCCAGATCATCACCGATCCTCCACCAAATTTCACAGTGGGTGCGAGACACTGTGGCTTGAAGGCCTCTCCAGGTCTCTGTCTAACCATTAGATGACCAGGTGTTGGGCAAAGCTGAAAATTTGACTCGTCAGAGAAGATGACCTTACTCCATTCCTCTACGGTCCAATCCTTATGGTCTTTTGCAAACTTCAACCTGGCTCTTCTTTGCTTCTCATTGATGAAGGGCTTTTTTCTAGCTCTGCACTATTTCAGCCTTGCCCCCAGGAGCCTGTTTCGAACCGTCCTCGCCGTGCACGTCACCCCAGCTGCTGTTTGCCATTCTTTTTGTAGGTCACTTGATGTCATCCTACGGTTGTTGAGTGACATTCGAATGAGTTGACGGGCATCTCGGTCAGTGGACAGTCCTTTTCACCCTCTGCCAGTCTGTAGCTTTGTTGTCCCCAATGTCTGTATGCTTGACCTTGTTCTTATGAACCGCCGTCTTTGAAATTTTCAGGATGGAAGCAACCTGATGCTCACTGTATCCCTCTGCCAGTAAAGCCAGAATTGAACCCTTCTTTTCCTCACTCAAAGTTTTTCTTTTCAACTCTTTTATCATGCTGAATAGTTATTTTTTTATTCAAATGACCTTTTGAGGTACTACTTGCACTGTTTTTGCCATCCAGCTGGTCCTATTGCAAGAGGATAGTGATGACCACAGCAGTGTTTTTATACTTTTCCTTGTTAAATTAGATTTGGTTCAGGTAATCACCTAATCAGTACCTCATTAAGTAAAATGAGGTGTGCCTGTGTTGGAATTTAACAGACACTGGAATGGAATGGCTGTCATGCATGTAGAGATGCTGATTTAAGAAAAATGAGGAGTGGTCTCTTAATTTTTTCCAGAGCTGTATGTTTAGCCAAAGACTAAAAACGTATGTGTGTTCACATGCCCGCAAGTATTCTGAAGAACCAGAACCTAAACATACTGCCTTTCTTCTCTACTCTGACAGTCATCATTTATTTTTGTAAACGTCAACTGGAGTCTACAAGACCATTTGTAAACCACATGAAATAGTGAGGCAACGCACTGACTTTCAGCAGTCACACACAACAAATGCATGCATTCACAAGTTGTCAACTGGTCTGTCGATTGTGTAACGGAATTTATGAAAGGCGGCTCTGAGTCAGGCCGGCTGTTTGTGGGGAGTTCTGGTTGTGGGGTCAGCAAAGTGTTAGGGCTGTTTAGCATCATGTCTGTGGAAACACTGAGTATGTCTGTTTCTGTCTGAAGGGATGCTGAGATGGACTCTGCACAAGAAGGTCCAGAACAATCCGGCTAACAGTCTCACCCTGGTGAGAGTTGTCGTTAAGGAGCTGGAGAAGGTATTTGTGCTGATATATGACACTGGGGATATTCATTATTGTTTATTCCATATTTGGAGTGTATACTTAAGCAATAAGGCACAAGGGGGCTGTGGTATATGGCCAATATACCAAGGCTGAGACCTGTTCTTGGGCGTGACGCATCGCAGAGTGCCTGGACATAGTGCTTACGCGTAGTTTATTGGCCTTATACAACAGACCTTTGTGCCTTACTGCTTACATATACCACGGGTACCAGCCAATTAATATTAAGTATTCAAAATACCCAGTTAAGAAAGGTTCATAATATTGTGTTTGTGCCTACGAAGTGTGTTACAAGAGTGTAAACACTTATGTTTTCTTGAATGATGTCATAAGACAATCAACTGCTGTTATCGACAATATCCAATTTGTTTCCCGCAACTGTTGCCAAGGAAACATTGTGCTGTCCAAGATTGTGAAACATGAATGCTGTTTATGACAGACTGGTATTTCATAGAAAAATAATGGATTTCTGAGTAGACAGACATGTTAGTATATCACTCTTGTTTTTTTGCAGGCGGAGAGGTTAGACTGTCGGACACACATTCTCCCTCTGCTTCACACACTAATCTACGCTGTCATACAGGTAGGTTCAGGAACTCCTGTTTCACACGGAAACACCAAACATCATAACAACATCTGTACCGGCAGACCTGGCTAGGAAGGGGATTTCTATTGGGCGATTGGATCATTTCCTGTTGCTGTTTTGATCGTCCCCTCAGATATTCCGTAGTCTTATTTGCTGTTTATCGTCTCTGACATTTCCTGGTCACGTTAGCTCTCTGTGCTGAAGAAGCTTCTTATCTCTTTTTTTTCCTGGTAAAGAGGCTGTTCGTGCTGTTGTTGAAGCCATAGGGGTTCTTTACACAGAAGTGGAATAGATTACTGCAAACCGTTTATGATTGACTAATGTATCATAGGACTGGTACACTGCTGTTTTTACCATGGCAAATGTAACTAGTGGTTTAGTTTGGTTTGAACGACAGCTGTGGCTGACTGACCAGACTGACTAACTGACTGTCTGACTGACCAGACTGACTAACTGACTGACTGACCAGACTGACTAACTGACTGACTGACTGACCAGACTGACTAACTGACTGACTGACCAGACTGATTAACTGACTGACTGACCGACCAGACTGACTAACTGACTAACCAGACTGACTAACTGACTAAACAGACTGACTAACTGACTGACCAGACTGACTAACTGACTAACTGACTGACCAGACTGACTAACTAACTGACCAGACTGACTAACTGACTAACCAGACTGACTAACTGACTGACCAGACTGACCACCCAAACCAGGCTGACTTACTGACTCGCTGATTGTCTGTCTGACCTGACTAACTGACTGACCGGACTGACAGTCTGACATGACTGACTGACTGACCTTTTGATCATCTGACCTGACTAACTGCCTGATCATTCTAACTGTGTGGGTGTTTCTCTGTCCCAGTCGGCGTACCTTCCTGACGACCTGTATAAACGGGTGTATGACTTCTGTAAAAGCCTGCTGACCCTGCCCCAGCCGTACTGCACCGTAGGCCTCAGCTACACCCGACAGATGAAGATAGAACGCCACACCCCAGGTACCAGAACCACCATGCACCCCCCCGCCACCCGGTCAGAACATACTGGAAGGCTACCATTGGAATCAAGTTCACCGTTATTGTTTAATTGCTATGTAATGGTTGGGATTTACTGATGAACTTCAGGGTTATCGTTTCACTGAGACATGATTGTGTTTGCGTTTGTTGCTGTGGCTGGTTCTTGATTTTGGTACTGTCTGACCCTCAGGAGTGTTGTATCAGAGGATGGTTTTATCAGAGCAGAGCCTGAAGAATGACTACCATCCTTTTCAGGAGAGGTGAGAGAACAACCAATCGTTGTGTTGTATACGGTCTGTGAGGCCAGAGCCGTGGAGAGGGTAAAGAATGGCAGTCTGTTCGGAGACGAAATGTCTTGTAATAGCAGTAGCTCCTGTGCAAGCTGACAACTGTGCAATCGGTCGAGGATAACCTGAGGCCATCCTTATCAACGTTTTTCCGTTTCAGGGTGTTCGTGTTCGCCGACCCGGACATTTTCTCTGGTCCTATCGCCGAGTCACTGAGGGCGGACATTGAGACTTCATGTTCGGGGGGGTACCTGAACCCCCTGCAGCACATGTGCCTCGTGGTGCAACACTCAATCCAAGCGGCCCTGGGAGGGGAGAAGTGTCACGGCCCTAAGTTAGCGCAGGCACTGAAGGTCAGTGTGGTTGTGGTGGTGGATTCAGTGTGCATTGCCGTGCCACTCAGGTCACCCGGAACGGTGTGATGTTTCGCTATGACCTCATCTTCTCTCTGTGTTCGCCCTGTCGCCGTGTGGAGCTGGTTTCATAGACACGACACTTCTTTCAGTTCTTTCGGTTGACATTGTCGGTTTTGACTTCTGTTCTGGCGCGGAAACAAAAGGTTCACTTCTACTTTATTACATGCACATTTTGGTCATTTAGTAGAGTCATTTACAGAGATAGTTACAGTAGTGGAAAATGCTTGCATTTTCATGTTGATACTTAATGTATTCAAATGTATTGCATGACCTTGTCTTTTCTTTGGGCTGTAATGAGTTGGCCAGTGCAATGCTCAGTAAATGCAAGCTAAAGAGCTATAATCCTATTCATGTTGTTTAGTTGTGTTCTTCCACGATCTAACAGACTTTGGCACATGTTCTAATATCACACACACACAGATACATGCAAATTGGCACTAGGCCTTAAATAACACCCCTCTATCTCAAACTCAAACCTCAAACTCAAACCTCCGGTTGTGTTTGTCTTGACACTGGTATATCTATTAATAGTGCGTGTATGTGTGTGTGTGTGTGTGTTGTAGGACTTGGGCCAGGATGTGGAACCCTATTTCCAGGAAGTGGTGGCCAGCCTGGAGCAGAGTGTGGAGGAGGGCAGCAAGGGGGAAGGGGAGATACTGAGGGGGAGACTGGAACGACTCTATAACAAGATCCTCACCCAAACCCACTCAGGTACTGCACCCCCGTCAAACTGCTGTTATACCTCAGACTGTGTGAACGCTCATAGACGGTCAGGCCCAGTTATGTCTGACACCTGGGAAAGTGATGAGCTAGAAGACTGAAGGCAACATGAGAAATTATTGTAAGCGATACATGTTCTTTTAAAGACACAAAATGATTGGCACCTCTGTTAATTGTTTATTTTAACCCTGCGCCTTTTTTAAGTTTCTTGTTTTATTTGGCAAGAATGACTGCACTGAGCCTTGTTCTAAGTTGTTTTATGAGATTAGAGAACCCATTGGGAGGGATCTTTGACCCTGTTTCCATACAGAATCCTTCCTGGTTCTTGATATCCTATGTATTCACTTATGTACTGCCCTCCCATCTCAGGTATTCAGCTGGTATGAATGAGAAATTCACCAATTAGTTGATCATCTAAATTTATTTTTAGCTAGCCGTGGTTATGTTCAGTATTTATAGACTGTTTGAAGAAATGGATTACTGTTTCTCTAGACCTATAGACTTCTTTGGGACAAGGAACCATCTAACCATCTAAAATGTTCATTCTGCCTCACGTCTTCTGACAGTTAATCAACCCTTCCTTTCGCTGCTATATCCACCTGCGTCAGCTTTCCAGATAAGCTGACTGAGAACAAATTTAGGGCAATGAACCGGTGCTTGGGATTCATCCACCTACCTTTCAGTTAGTGGTTGGATTTTCTCTAGTCCTCTCCATCAACCCAAGGACCAGTGGAAGTAATGCTAGCCTCATAACATCAAATGGCCATTACCGTGTGTTTCAATGAGTCGGCCTGTGGAGTCATGCCGAAAATTTGCAATAGCATCTCCTAACAAAGGCCCGCAGCAGAGAAATATGTGTGAGAACATTGCGAGGTGTGTGTAATAAAACACCGTAGTAGATGAGTGCGGGCTCAGTAATTTGACCAATCTGGTTAGTGTCCCGTTGCCTGATCATTTCCTCATACTTTGCCAACCTGTGGGAGGGTGACATTCTTTTTGGACCAGACTGTGTACAAACATATTTAAAATTATTTTAAAAAGACAAAGAATATGACATTGTATTCAAGGGAAACTGAGCTTGATTGTTATTATTAATCGCAACATCATAATTATCTTCATCATTTTATTAGCGTAATCATATGGTTGACTTTCTATTGATTCAAAAGAGGACTTTTTTGATTCAGAGGTGGTCCTTTTATTAATTCAGAAGAGGGCCTTTTATTAATTCAGAAGGGGGCCTTTTATTGATTCAGATCAGGGCCTTTTATTGATTTAGAAGAGGGCCTTTTATTCATTCAGATGTCTTTTTATACAGACTATTCGTTAAATATTTTATCAAACACATACATATACTGATGATCACTCCTGAATATCAATGACTAAATAGGTCAGCCAATCTTTCATGCTGTATCTGTCTATCAGGTGTTTTTATTTCAGAGCCTGACATACAGTATATTCATTTTCCTCACCAAAATAACTACCCCTTTAAATGGAGACAGAACATTGTCTGTCTCCGTGTGTTTGAGCAGCGGTGGGACCGTAGATTTGGTGCGGGGTGCAACGGATCCGGGAAATTAGGTCTGTGTGTGGGGCGGGGGGTGTCGTTGGGTGTCATTGTGACAGTTTGGGCTCTTCCTGGTTTAGATCCATTGTCCTCCGGCGGCTGGAGGGGATCCCTGTGTGACACGCCGCTTCCCAACCCGGAGATGAGCTTCCACCTGTGGCAGGACGATGAGGAAATCTGTGAGTGGCTGTCTCCATTGTTGACGTATCGGCTGGTGGGATCTCACCCACACATTACTGGCTCACCCTAGAAGCACCAGTCGAAAGTGTTCTTGTTTGGGGCTCAGTGTTTCACATTTACAAAAGTAATATTTTGGAATGTCTTTTTAACAAAACGCATGCATTGCGTGTTTGCATCTATTTCAAAAGGGTGTTGCGTGTTAGGTGTCACTGTTGCACGCGTGGAGTCCATACACTATACGTACCAAATCCACGCATCCTCGAATTATTTTCTTCCGCCCTGGCAGGGAAGGAGCTGGCCAAGTGCGTTCGCTCCAGCTCCATGTCGCTGACCCTCAACCAAGACCAGGAGGCCGACTTTGACCTCGTCGACCTCCCCGCCGACCTTGCTCCCTCCTCCGCCATGCCCCGCCACTCGGTGATGTCCACCGACAGCGGCATCGAGAGGGACCTCCCGCCCGGGGCCGAGCCGTCGCCCGCGGAGTCCCCCGGCGGAACGGGGGAGGGCGAGGCGAGGTTGAGCCGTCGGGGGGGCATTAAGATGAGGCCGTCGGTCGCGGACAACATGGTCCTGATGCAGGAGGCTCTGGAGGAGAGCGAGAGCCCGGCCGGAGGAGGGAGCGCTAGCCTGCAGAGGAGGGCGGGCTGCGGCGGGACGACGTTGTTCGCCAAGCAGCAGAAGCACTTCACGGCCCGGGTCGTGGTGATGGGGGACGACAGGGTGCTGGGAAGGCTGGCCAAGGCCTTCTATTTCCTCAGGTGAGCGTGGAGAATCGTGGGTAATGCCCTCTGGGACCGCATACAGTTGTGGATTTTGGGTACATGGGAATGGGCGACAGAAGGGACGGACTCTGCTGAAGATGAGAAAGGGACAGAATGTTACGGAGACGTTCTAATTTCCACCATCTGCAGTGGATTGAAAAAACTTTACCTCCAGTTTCAGATTTAATTTGTGAGGGGTGGTTTAAATCTTTAATTCATGAGAGTGGTTTAATACACCATCCATGCGACAATGAAAAACTTGATCATGGTTAAAGAGATCAAAATGTGTGATATGTCGTCATTACTCATCTACCAGTCGCTGCCTTTCTTCATGAGGATTTCAGAAAAGCTCCCCAGTCTTTGTAATCCTTCCTTGAAATTCAGTACTTGTGACCTTGGGTGTTCCGGTGGTCTATACTGCAGCATCTGTTACACATGTACTATTTACAGATCACTTATCTTCTCTGCAAACCCTGGCCCACCTGGAACCCGGGTTCTGACCCACAGATCTAGAACCCCGGTTCAGAAACAAAATCGCTAAATTTCAGCTGTCCATGTTAGGTCCTTTGCATTTCCGGGCTCTAATTAAAGTTGAAATGAAACCATGACACATTTACACATCAGAAATAAGTGTTAGTCATAAACTTCTAATGAATCCAAGAGGTGTGAATACATTGTTGGTGACTGCACTTAAATGGTGGTTTCCCTTTGCAGAAAAAGGGAAGCGCGGCGTCTGTTTCTGACAATGAAAGTCAACCTCCAGTTTTACTACATCCCTGTCTGTGAGGATCTCAGCCCCAGTTCTCCTGTCCACGTAAGACCCCCACCTTATACTTATGAAACAGCAGATTATCATATTAACCAACAGTTACATCCTGTCAGGAGATGATAAAATGACACATTTTCTATCATGTAAAAATCCCTATACCTATCCCGTTTTCAGGAAAACCTCTCCCCAACCCGGGATAATCTATGTGCCGTAGGTTCTTACTTGGGAATGGTAGATCCATGGTACGAGTGCAACATCAAGAGTTTGGGCTCCATGATACCCAAACTGGCTAAAATGGTACAGTAACTTCTATGTTATGAACACATCAGAGAGTATTTTGGTTGCATTTAAAAATACATTTTATCATTTTGATTGAGTGTGCCTGGAACTCTATAGATCGACTTCCTTCAGCCAGGCAAGTTTCATCAACTACATATTTCATAATTGTAAAAGGAAATACTACTAGGTAGTACTATTACATTGTTAAATGTGTGATTATGTAGCCTGTGGTTTGTGAAAAAATTATCATGAAATTCCTGTTTGCAGGTTGCTATGCATCTTGCGTGATAAGCGAAACAACAGGAAATTACATGAAACTGTCCTTCCACCATATTTACCTTGAACAGTATTACTTCCACCAATTTGAATAGCGTTAATTGGCATCATCTTAACACGTGCTCTGTACATATACATGTATATGTAGATATACAACCGACAGTACCCAATCACAAAAAATGAGACGAGCAGGCGACCTGTGTAATTCATATCCACCACTCTCGACAACAGGCTGCCTGACTGTGGGAAATGGACTTTCCAAATTGTGGTCGTGTTGTTATAAAAATGTCACCGCTCGTTGGCGATGCCTGAACTGCTTCGCCAAGCTACACAGGGCCAGCGTCACCAGTCTGAACAGGCATGGCGCAAGGACGGATAAGAGATGGTCGATGGCCCGGAGGGTTCCTGTGCATGGAACACACCATGTAGGCTTCTCGTAGCCCGGGAGCCCGTCCAGCATGCATCTCCCTCTCCTCAGGCCGAAGCCTTTTGGGAACAGGGCATTTGGGGAGATCATCTCATTTATGACCTGCTGCCTGTCTCACTCCAATCTTGGCAAAAACATCTTCCAGGACTTCTGCAGGCCCACCTATTACACACCATTCGGCTTTGAGGATTACAACTCCTACTCAGTTTAGCAGATTGAAGGCACATCCAGATAGCTTTCAGCTCATTTGTGAAATCAGGATAAAGGGGAATACACATAAATAGTATGTCTAGCCTATGTCTATTCAAATCTCCCTTAACACTGCGTGCAGAAACGTTTTGAAATAATTCAAGCAACTAGGCTGTGTTACTTCAAACATTTCAGTGGTTTTTGATGGGTGTTATTTTATGGTTGCAAACAATTACTATAGACAGTGTTGACCATAGCAGGGTTGACCAAATCAACCATAAAGTGGACTGTTATATATATCCTGAGTGATCGGAGTGCTCAAAAACAAACTTAATGTCTCGCTACAAGACAAAAGAGAAACTGAGGGCAAGCGGTGAGACAGCCTTAGCTGAGATTGAACTGGGCTTCTTGCCTCAAGAGGAGGATGTGCTCATAACCTTCTTTTACCACATAATACATCCACCCCCTCCACCAGCCACAAGGTTTCTTCTTGACTTTAATCTGTTACATTCTTTAACAACGGAATACATTCAACTCTGGCAGAAAATTATAGTCCAGACCTACTCTATAACAGCTGTTATTATCCTTAGTATTGATTTGTTTTCCACCGTAGAGGTTGAATCTGTTATTTTTATTGTTATTTTGAATATTTTAAATTGCCTTGTGACATGGGCAATGGAATCCTGTTGTATGCTATGGGGAGTAGCAATTAAATGCAAGCTTCCCAAATAAGGGTGAAACAGGATTGTCGGACATGCTGAAAATGCACGTCTTTATTCATATAAAGACAAAAATAAAGAAATACCCTTGAATGAGTATGTGCGTACCAACTTTTGACTTGTAATGTATATACAAATATAAGGTTATACACTATATATAAAAAAATCTATATTAGATCAGGAAACCTATATTAATACAGGCTTTTAAGGCGCAGTATTACATATGAACATGATACTATCGTCTACACTAAAATGATATTCTATTATGAACCCGACCCTATTTATTATACTTAATACATATCCCCATTCCTAACATGGTACTATTTCTCATGCCAACATAATTCTCTCTCTTTCAGTCCAACAGCAGCAAGACAGCAGAGCCCAGCCCCTTCCTGTCTGATGTCATTTCCTACTACGTGCGGACTGGTCTGCAGCCTGTTTACTTCGCTGTCTACTCTGTCAAGGTGGGCCCTGCAAACAGACACAGTTTTATGCTGCAAACGGATGTAGTTATTGCCTCAGTCAAACACTCTCATGTCCTGGAATACACTTTTACACTTACATTAACACTTGCTCGGTAATTATATTATTTTCCCTGTTTGTTGCACTGCAGCTTTTTTTGATGAGGACAATGCAAGTCAGAATATGACTACAAACCTTTTCTGTCTTTAAACCTCAAGTATGTTCATGACTAGTTTTCTCACCAGTAGGCCTATAACACCAAAGCACATCCAAATAATTGTCTGATTGTAATCATCGGTGTATGTTTTTCATTCCTGGGCCATTGCTTGGCTGTAGATCTCCTTCACCAAGCTAACCAAGGACCCAGTGGACGATGTGTTTTTGTCTACCTTAGATCTGGACTTCCCTGACTTCAAACAGTCAACAGCTTTTTTGAAAGGTACAGATTTCCCAGTGTACACAGATCGCTACCATTCACTATTTTCTGCATTGAAATTGAACTTTTTGTGACTGAATTATAGTGTGTTGTTCTGTGTACAGAAACGTCCCTGTTTAGATGATCTCCCTGTAGGTTGCGCTCTGATAACCACAGGAATGTTTACATTGACCATATGGCATGGGGGTTACTGTCTTAGAAACATGATCTTTTCTAGGTAGACACGCCCTTCAATGTATATATCAGCTTGTAACCAACATTACAGTGAGAAGATTTAGACATTCATTGAAATAGGACAACTGTGCTGCATTAATCCAATAAATACAGAATGCATTTTCTCCCTTGTTTCTCTGTTATTTAACCACTATACGCAACTGCTAATTTCTAACGTGTGTGTGTGTGTGTGTGTGTGTGTGTGTGTGTGTGTGTGTGTGTGTGTGTGTGTGTGTGTGTTAGTGTGTGCAGTATCCATATGTGTGTGTTTATGAAGACAGTCTGATCATGTCTGCTTTCCTTGTCGTAGACATCAAGCATAAGAAGAACACTGCAGAACCATGTGGGTCGGTCATCTCTGTGAACTACAAAAAGGTCCAGTTCAACCAGGTTTCATGATCATGTCATCACCATGAGGGTTTTCAAATCCCCTATAATGTTTAACTGTAAATTAATATATAGGCCCTACATAATTAGCAGCATTTCATCTTTCACTCGAATGTAAAAGCGCAGTTATCGGCTATGAAAAGGGCCTTCTATTTATTGCTTTAGTTCTTTTTTTAAGTGATGTAATTTTGTTTCTGTGATAACTGTACCGAGAGTATACAATTGGTGTGTGTCATTTATTTTATTTTGTTCTCTGCCTGATCCATGGACATGACTTCTAAATCTACAGTGTCTCCTCTCTCCTGCAGATGTTGTTGAGTGGCAGAGACGTCGACAAGGGAATGTCAGTCAGAACATCAGGTGCCCAGATTAGTGCCATCCCCACAAATGAAACTGAAGGTATAGGGCATTCAGTATCACACCATCTACACATTGTTCATGATATTACTCAGATGTGCCATTCATGTTTCTAACTGATTGATGAATTTATATTGACATTAGTTGTAGTCACATTTATATGCATTTCTAGCAGTTGTGGAATCAAGTAGTGAACATACAATTTTTATGCAGTATTCATAGTGAAACCAATGTTAGGAAGATAGATCGGTCAGACAGTACTCATTTCTCTTAAATTTTATGTGTATATTAAAGCATTGTATTTTATCCTCTGCTATCCCCAGATCTGAATTGTCTTACTGTAGCTTTCAATGAAACTAAACCCAAGAACAACATGGTAAGATATACAATTTTAACATACCAGTTATTAGAGACTTATATGAGACATGGTCTTACTTAATCCTTTTGGTGTCTTAAGACACGTAAGACCTCCTAAAGAGAGCGCTACTTTGGGCGATTTAGGGACTCCTTGGTTAGGGTACAGGTCAGGCCACATTCTTTCATATCCAAGGTGACAAAACTAACCAACAAAATTCGAGACACAGTCAGCCAGTTCCTGGAATGTAAGCAGGCAATCTAAACTCCCACTGTATCAATTTTAACCCTGTTCCATGGTTATCATTATTTCATGTTTTTCATTTCATTTTAGTTTTGGTTAGTTTTTAGAATGTCCTTTTAAATTTCAAATTAGTTTTAGTTTTATGATGAATTCTAGTTATTCACTTTAATTTTTGATTTTTATTTATATATTTGGGGAAAATATTGCTAATTCTGTGTAATGTTTGTAGTTGATCTATGTATGGTAAATAGGAACGTACTAAGAATCCCACACTTTTCTGGAACGCTTGTGGTCGGCGGCCGACATTCTTGATGTTTTCGTGTCGTCACATCTGTGAATGCAACTGTTTCCTCGGGGATGTGTAGGCCTAGTTCCTTAGTCACAGCCTGTAGTTGGATAACTCAACGTTCTTCAACTGTTCCTGTTCTAAACAAAAAGTATTCATGATGGTAATTTAGATTTTTATTTTAGTTCGTTTTGCAACTGTTCATTGCCGTTTTAGTGTAATAAAATATTTTTTTAGCAAATTCTGTTTTTATTTTAGTTTCAGGTTACAAATTCATTTTTTTAAATTTTGTTTCAGTTTTAGTTTCCGTTTCAGTTTATGATTATGACCTTGCCCTGTTCATATCCTTATTAGTTGTTCCTTGTCTTGTCGTCTCATTGGGTCACCATGGCTTTGTCCTCTGTTGGGTTTCAAGTGTATGGCAACAACAGGGTTAGATTCTAATGGCGGTCACTCTTCATACATTTATCATCCATCTGTATTGGGGTTCTTTTCTATCAGGATCAAGGTGGTTGGGTCTATTAGTGGAGTTTGGTTGAGATGATTCTATTGGGCCAATGTGTCTCCAGGATTCTTTGGAGTGCTTTGTTTTGTAATGTGTTTATGATGTCTTTTAAAGGTATTTTTTCCAACATCCAACATTCCGGATCACATACAGGAGAACCATATAGGAATTTTTTAAGAGATTCGTTTGGCAAAATTATCTGGCAACCTAGATGCCACCTCCTGCTGTTTTGATGTCATGTAACACTGAGTTTGCTGTGGAATGGCTGCTTCAAGCCCTCTACAGCACCGGAAAAAATTAAGAGATCACTGCACATTTTTCTTTCCTTTCCAAAAAAGTTGAAAAGGAAAGTTTTGAGTGAGGAACAGAAGTGTTCAATTTGCAGTGGTCTCTTAATTTTAAACCTTTTGTTCCTCATTCAAAAACCTTTTCGACTTTTTTGGAAAGGAAAGAAAAAGGTGCACTGGTGTCTTAACTTTTTCCGGAGCTGTATGTTTAGGATGGGTACGCATGCCTTTCAGAGGGATTGGGATTAAAGCAGAAGTTGAGTTCCTGGTTAATCTTTCTGCGAACATTGGAGAAGGCTGACGATCTAAGGGATCCATACCTTTGCTAACATGGCAAAGGTCTGGGTCCATCCTTTGGGCCTGGTGGTCAGTTCAGTCATGAAAGGCAAACCTAAAGTGTGTACTTCAATTGACAGGACACAAAGATCCGGACCTGTAACATTAAGATCAGGACCTTGGAGATGAAAAGCTTTACTGTGACCTTAGACAAGGACTCTAAAAGGACCTTCAAAGCCGTACAGAGGTAAGACTCCTTGTTTGAGCTGTAGCCCACAGTAGGTAGTGTAACGGGTGAAGTCACAGAGAATGGAGGTTGTTTTATTCAAGCAAACAGAAGTGGTAGTGGAGGAGGTGAGGAAGTAATACAAATCAAAAGACCATGAAACTTCCCTGAGAAGCCGACGTTGTCTCTGGTGCGGTTTCCTGGTGGCGGTTCGGGAGGAACGCCTGCTGAAGATTGTAGCACCAAGGTCTATCCAACTATCTCCTCCTGGCCATCTTCCTTGTTCATCCCTGAGTCCCGGATTGTAGGGGCAGAACAGCTTTAAGTGCAGCATGGCTCGTGAATCTTTTTTCTCTTCAACTTCTCCCCGGAGCAGCTCCTCGGGAGCCTCTATACCTCCCTTGACAAAGTAACGATTAGACAGAAGATGACAACTTCCTTTGCTGGCGTTGGTGCGATGCTGATGCAGCAAGCAGGGCAACGTTCACGTCACAGTAGCTAGCCTGTAAATGAAAGCAGGTCATACAGTGGTGTGGTGGGTGGATCCTGTTACCAGAAGTTAAGGCTGCTGTTTGATAAGCATAGTATTAGTAAAAGGTCATTGGAAATGCCCTGGTAAGGGTCTAAATGTTTTTGGTTAAAGGGGCACTGTGTAATATCCTGCCTCTAAACAATAACACGTCTTATCTCCTCCTCGTCTTCCCTTACCGAACGAGACCGGAATAGTATTAGCTAGTCCAGGGTGGGAAGGATAGTACTACGAGTGTCAAAAGCGAGTATAAGGAGATTACCAGTCAATGCAAACTGACCTGCTAAAAGGTTCAAATGGGAAATATCTCCGGCACTTGGTTCCATTCTGTAGAAAAAGATGATTTGAAACATTAACTTAAAACCTTAACTACAGATATCTACTGGTCATACATGCTTGTGGTTATGGTAGTAGTACAGTAAAAATCATAAATATTGCCCGATTGTTGTTCCAGATGCATATGTCAGTTTGAGTTATGTTAAAGGAATGAATGCATACATTCTATCAAAAACGAAAATAGTCAATGTTCAGTGTCACTAAAGCTTTGAACAACTGATGAACAACATCTAAGTCATTGGTCTCCAGCCCCATTTCTGTTGAGCCACTGTACCCTAAACTAGCACATCTGATCAAATAAATAACTGGATAAGATAAATTTGGCTAGTTTTAACTTGAGGTTGAAGATAAAAAAAATACAGGGTAGTTAGCCAGGAAGAGGGTTGGAGATGATTGATCTGACTGTTACAATTGAACATTTTCTCTATGAACTTTTTTCCATTTCCAGCATTGAGATCGCACCCTGTCTTGATCCTGGGTACTGTGTCCAGAAGACAATAAGGTCCAAGTTCAGTTTGGGGGAGGAGAGGGATGCAGGCCTCAGCATATACATGAACAAAGGATTCCCTCTACCAATCAACACCTTCGCCGGTATCATTAACTGACCCTACAACTCATGCGGATTGACTCTCCCATACAACGCCTGAAGGGTTGAGGCCGGCCACATTGTATGTCCA
The DNA here is from genome assembly GCA_016801175.1 of Esox masquinongy. NCBI lineage: Eukaryota > Metazoa > Chordata > Actinopteri > Esociformes > Esocidae > Esox > Esox masquinongy. The sequence continues at coordinate 24,769 of JACXGI010008854.1, forward strand.
TCAGTGATGGGCTCTGCACTCACAACTGATCCCCAGGTTTACCTTAAGGTGATGTGAAAAGGAACCCGAGTGGCAGCTAAGGCCAATGCAAGGTTATTTACCTCAACTAAAAACAAACACGCCACGGACATGATGGACCATGTTCCATTTTCTGCTTGCGATTTTTCATTGCTGTTGCAATACACTGTTTTGGTCAAAGTGGGGTTGAGGCTAAAATCTTCCTTGTTGAAAAGAAAAGATCTTTTATTTGTGATTTTAGTTTACTTCCTGAACTGACCCCAGTCCTGGTGCATGTTTATGTATTTCAATTTTTCGTAACATAATTCCCAGACACCCAAATGAGTGGATGGTCTTGTGGAATCAATCCTAAGCTTTATTAGCCAATTACAACATTGTGACAAAATCCCGACACTGTAGTCATTGGTTTTAATTGGCTGAGTTAACAACCGATTATCTCACAACAACGTCCCCCACATGTTGTGCACCCTATCACCAATTACTACGTTGCTGTGGTCACTCCCACTAAGGCCAACTTTGTATGGTTGATGTGACATTTGTCAAAGAAAAATGTGGCTCTAAAATTAAGAACCAATTGGTGTTAAACACAAGGGCTACGAGAGTGTAAGAATTAAGAACCAGTTGGTGTTAAACGCAAGGGCTACGAGAGTGTAGTTTAGGCGGCAGAGGGTGATTGACAGGCCTTAACTCAATGGTCTAGCTTGGACCAGACAGCGTGGGTTCAAAACATGGTTGGTCAGAAGAGCAGCCCCTTGTCCCACCGTCCTCTTTTGACGTCAGGATTGGGGTCTTTTCCATTGCACTCTGTACAGTAATGGAGTTAACTTAAACACCCATAGGAGCTAAACCCAACCCTGCTTGTCATGTAGATACACTACCAACTTCTCTTTGTGTTCCAGTACTGAATCACCCTGGATGTGACATTTTTATTACCAAGCTTGCCTGAGGAACAATTCCAAGCTAGTTTAATAATGACTTGCAGATTTATTGTTTATGGTACGGCAAGTGTGACCATTATCTTTATTAACATTTTTATTATCATAAATGTCTTGATGAACTAACAGCTCAAGCTCTCGAAGTGGTAACTCAGAATTAATCAGCACAATTTAGAGGATGCGCTTATTTAAAGCGGCTTTATGCAGTGTGTATACATTTGTCATGAGTTTTTTTCAAGCTGGCTCCACACGGGAGTCAAATCTACAACCCTGGTGCTGCAAGCTACAACCCACCGAGCAACTCAGGACCAGTCCTTTTAAGTTACTAATTGAAATGGCGTCAACTATTACAGCCCAATTCGTGCTCTGGGGGACCGTTCAAAATATACTTGCGGGTTGGGTTCAGGACAAGAGGCAGCGGCGGCAGCGTTTTTCCTTGTTTACACTCGTAGTGTTTCTTATATGTAAATCATGCATTGGCTGAGCGCAGGGTACCTCCATAGATGTTGCAAGGGAATATTGTTTTAAATATTTCAGAGTGATGCCGGATAAATAGGGCGAGTTCATTGATCGCTTAGCGTATTACGTTTGTTTAGCCTGCAGTGTGTCCCAGTGATATCATCCCGGACTCCAGCCCTGGCTCGACTTGCTCGCCTAAAGATTTGGCACGAGAGAGCCGGGAAATTAACTAAAAAAGTACAATGATGATCAATTCAACCAGTAAAACCAGGAGCACAGGCTAGCGGTATAGATTTAGCTGTCACTTAGCTCCTAACTGGAGTGCCACAGAGGAAACACAGAGCACAGCGCCACTGAAAACGCCGTGCTCCTACCCCCATACCAGAGCTACTTATCGCATTGGATTCACACACTTGTTACGTCATTAGATTGTCCAAGTCCTGGGGTGTTTATATTATTACCCCTGAGACACACTTGTTTTTGTTTGTGTGTGATTTCATTTTTTGTTCACGAGTGCTATTGTGCGTGTGTATTTGAGAGGATGCTTTTGAGAGAGGGAGTAGGTTATGTGTATGGAACGCGGAAAACTAAAGGTTAATGCAGTTTTGTAGGGCTTTCCCCGTGCCGCCACGACAACATGCAGATCATTACGATTTTATTCCTGACAAGTCACCTGTAGGCCTTTGAATATGAGCAAATCGGATTTTGTTTAATGTAGCCTATTCTGTTATACAGGGAAGTGGAACTTAAATTCCATGCGTTGCGGAGGAGTTCCAGGAACAGGCTTTTGTGTGTCTGTGTAAGGTTGTTGAGAACTGGAACAGGTGTCCTTGGGGACAGGATAAACAGAACGCTGATGGCTGTAGGTGTAAAGATTCTTGCCGTAGCGTCCTTTTGTCAGAAAAATGTTGGCATTGTGACAACGATACCCTGCAAATAAGCGCATTTCCTGGAGCTTAAATTCCTATGTGTTACCGTCATCAGTCCTCACCACGTCTTCTGAACTTTGAAGGTACACATTTCTTGTGAAAGTAGATAAAACATAAAGGTTATAAACACTTTGGTAGGTGTTGGTGTGGTTAAATAAGTCTGCCTCCAATTTGTATGGTGGAATAATGTCAAAATCAGTTGTAAATGTTGTTTTTAAAAAGCCCACTAAATATATATATATATATATATATATATATATATATATATTTATATATATATGATATATCCGATTGAAGAATTCTAAGAAAGGCAAGATAATGATTGTCCCCGTGAACCCTCGACCCTCAGACCAGTAACGCTGAGAGACATCACCTGTGCCATGCGGACGTGGTACATTTCATATCCACGTTTATAATCAAAGTTAGTTTTATTAGTGGCCATATTTGCTGCCTGTGAGAAACAGGAGAAGAGTTGAGGTTCTGCTATTTCTGTCAAGTTCACAAGGGCGGGTTCTGTGAAAATAGGGTTGCATTTTGAGCTGTCCTTTAGTCTGAAAGGCAAGTTGGCACTTAAAGCACACACACCAAGAGCATTCAGTGCAACAGTAATGACACAAGCTAAAAATACCTTTGCAGAGTCTCCATACAACATATGATGTTGTACAGACTTGGTGGGGGGGAGGGGCTTTTGTGCTTTTGGCTTTTGAAAGTGGTGCAATATCCTGTGTGGTTGGCTATTACCATACTAGGAGGTATACACTCTAAGGACGGTTATTCATATAGCCTTTAGAGGTTTTCAAAGGTCTTCACACCTGCATGGAAGTTGACAGAAAGTGGTCACAGCAGATACAATGGCTGATTTATAATAAATCATAAGGGGATGGGGAAGAGCTAACACAAATGCACACCAACAACTATGTACTTAGATGATAGACAGACCCCGACACACACACACACACACACACACACACACACACACACATAGACCAACCGACAGGCCCATACATACGCACACACAGATAGACAGATATACTGACAGACCGCTACACACACACACACACACACACACACACACACACAGACCAACAGACAGACACATGCACAGACACACACAGAGAGACAGACAGACCCCTACAAACACACACACACAGATAGACAGACAGACTCCAACACACACACACACACACACACACACAGACCAACCATGCAAAACAACAGATACACAGACAGACATCTGAGACCACTACTATAAAAGCCATTAAAATCATTCAAGTCTCTAACATACTGCTGGAAATTTTTTTTATTTTGATTTAATTATGATTTTAATGAACGTAAATGTACCTTCATTGGATTCTGGGGTCTTATTGTAATTTTGTAATAAATCATTAATAAACCAATTTGCACACTAGTTTTTAAGATTCATGTAAGATAAGAAATTGGAGCTTGGTATCATTATAATTACTTTGTGTAAATACACGTGTTTTATGTAATGACTGTATATTTTATATAAAAAGACAAATTATTTGAATCTGTTGACTTTTTTTTACATTAATGAGTTCCTTACTTGTACATTGTAGGCATTGTACAGTGTTGCAGCTGGTAGGGGATGCTACGTTGCCCTTCTTAATTATTGGGTCAGTGAGGCAAATTTGGGGATCCAATACTACTGAAGTTTGGATTTGAACTAAAAAATGTATGTAGGGTTAACTTAGAGATCAGTGTTATTCAAATCTGGCCCTCCAAGTCAGTTCCATTTTTTTTTTATGTCAACCCTCTAATCAGGGACTTATTTAGACCTGGGACACCAGGCTTGTGCAATTAATCATGAGGTAGAATAAAAAAGGCCCTGAACAAGGGGTTGCTGTGGAAGAATAGAGTGGAATCGGCTTCGAAGGCCAGATGTGAATGCAACTGGTATCGATTCTTAGCTTTTATTTGTTTTTTTGGTGTTTGTGTACATGTTGGTGTGAGCGTTTGAAAATGACAACACTTTTTATAGATTGCCCCCCCATTTCAGGGCACCAGACATTTTGGGACATTGGGCTTGCCTGGTGTTTATGGTTAATATGGTTTAAAACATGGCACCAGATTACAGTGCCTAAAATAGCCTACAGAACTCTGGAAAAAAGATCTTGTGGACAGATGAGACAAAGATTAACATGTAAAAGAATGATAGCAAGACGAAAAAGGTTTTTCATCTTACAAATGTGTTGAAAGGGGTGTTATAGCCTGGTCATGTATGGCTGTCAAATGGATCTGGCTCATTTGTCTTCATTGATGATGTAACTTCTGAAGGCAGCCTTAGAATGAATTCATAAGTGCTAAAATACCAGCAAATATTGCACTTAATCCTACAGAAGAAAATGACCCTAAGCATACTGCCTTAGCAACCTTTTTTTCTAGGCCAAAAATTGGAATGCTTTTTTACTGGCCAAGCCAATCTCCAGATTTAAATGAAATTTAATTCCTTTCATTTCCACAGATAAAAAAATTGAATTTATATTATAACCTCGTAATGCTAATACTTCAAATCCAAACGTTCGGAGTATACAGTAGAGTCAAGATAAATGTGGCTTCACTTTCCCTGTGCTATGTAAGGCACTACAGCATGTGACAAAAATGTAGTACCACTGATCAACTTAGGGAGGCGCTATTGTTTCGATAGAAATACATCCAAGCATTGAAGCATCATCAGGCTTGGCTTTAACGGCTTTAACAGCACCGCTAACTCAAACAACGGCAACAGCGGTGACAACACCTGCACGTTGTGGTAGAATATCTTTCGCTAATTCCTTGTCTTTTAAATCCAAACCCAATTGCCACGCATCTTGGTACTAAATGAAAGACTGTGAGCAAAGGCTAAATCAATTGGGTTTTCTTTTTTAGTTTTTTGGGGGTTTCCAAGACAGCATTATATTTGTTTGACAGCGCATCCTGTTGGAACTGAACACATCGTGGAGACATGGAGAAAGAAAAAGAGCGAGAATCGTCAAATCAGTACGGGTCCCTGGAATGCACTAAATGGAATACAGAGAATTTCAAAAAAGGTATAAAAAAGAAAACTGTTTTGTGGTAATTTACCTTTAATTGTATGATAGGACAACAGGGTTTCTGAAATGTGCAGATGTTGATGGTAGGTCTTAACGAACGTCTACAGGTGTTAGTCACCGGCTGTGGGGTGCCTGACGTAAATCAGTGTTCGCGTGTGCGCGCACGTGCCTGCATGTGTACTTGTGTTTGTTCTTGATGGACCCTGCCTGCATGTGTGCGTGTCACAGTCGCTCGCACACGGGTTACCCCGTTATTCAGTTAATTGCAACCCCAATTATAGATTACGGACCCTGACCAATAAGACATGGCAGGGCAGCGGGAATTGTGGAGAACATCGTGAATGTCAGTTTGGCAAGTCTAATTGCTAAAGGTGTTATATATGTGTGTATATATACATATATATATATATATATATATATATATATATATATATATATAGATAGATAGATAGATAGATAGATATACACACATGCACACAGTAACTATGACACTTTATTCTGTTAATTATTATCATCTCTCTCTTCCATTAAAGCACTTGTAGGGCATCACTGTAATTCCTCAAAATCTCTTTATCTGTCTTTTTATCTGTCCTCCCCTCTGTTTCCTCTCTCGTCACTGCCGTCCCTTTCTGCCCCCCCCCCCAGCTCGCCCCTTCTCCATCTCTCTCCACCTCCTTCGTTCCCTCTTCCTCTACCCATGCTGTTAGTCCATCACTATGAATGACATGTGGCTCATTAGGTAGAAACTCGCCCATGCTGGCGGAGGGAGAAGAAAGAAGGCAAATTGAGGCCTCGTTTGAATCGCGCTGTGAGGGCTCTGATGTGTTGAGATCAGGAGGCGTAAAATAATTATAGACGTGAACAGGATGCTATGCTAAACCGCCAATGCTTAGTGGATGCTGGATGCAAACGTGTGGCACCCTGAAAACAACAGATCCAGCAGTTAGCAGTGGCAGCGTGCTAGACGCTCTCTTAGGACTTCTCTTGGGAGGATGCAAAAAATTTGTGCAAGGAGTTTGAGCAAGAACTTTGAGCAGGCCTACGGATAAAAGCCAGTTTAGCAGAGAAAGTGTGGGGGTCACTCTTGAATCGACCTGGCAAGACAGAAATCGCATCAACAAGAGGGCCTCTACCGAGGAGTTTTCCTCCAGTATTAATCTTTATTTTCTATTTCACACTTTATACACACACGCATACGCGCGCGCGTATCCACGCACACCTGCTATTTCCTCTCATCTAGCTCTGTGGATGAACCCTTCCTCCAGTCATTGTCTGATCTCCCTCCCACAGTGTGGGGGTGTGAACAAGCCGGCCGACCCCCTAGGGCCAGACAGGATGATGGCCATCAGGGTAATCGTTCCCGAAGGCTGGGTACACAGAGAACCTCTCAGTGATGGCTTTTGGGAAACCTGCTATGACATTTAGAAATCCCAGCGTCACGTTTGATGTCCTTAAACGGGGGAGTGAGTTGGGTTTGGAATGACCTCTGAGGATGAGGGCGTGAGAGAGGGAGGGAGCGATGTAAGGAGAGAGAGAGAGGGGGGGGAGGTGGGGGGGCTTGGTTTTGAATGGAATTCTTATCCAGTGTGTAGTAAGACAATTTTAAGAGGGAGAGATTTACAGACCGGTCTTTGTGATTATGCTAACCCCCTGCCCCGCCATGCCCCCCCCCCCCCCCCCCCCCCCCCCCCCCCCCCCCC